>JACEIK010002467.1:53444-75537 GCA_018107945.1 Datura stramonium
GACATTTCAGGCTGGGGCATATTGGACTCTGGGCGATTGGTGATTGGGCTGACCCATGGGAAAGGGATTCTGCTTGCACTCCAAAGGCCTGCAGTCACTTCCTTTACACTGTCAGTGCCTCGACATCTCTCTTCCGCTCAATAACTATCACACCTGAAGCAACGGAAGGAGTTTCATCCGGGAATAGAGGCACCCCAACTGTTGTGAAAAGCTGAGAAATTAAGACAACATAGAGCATTGAGGTACTGGACTGGCGGGCCTTTTTTCTTCATTTGTTGAGCGACAATTTCCCCGAAGTTAATGGGGACTCCCTTTATTATTTAAGCGATAAGGATGGCGGTTTCAAGGATGACCCTTTGCTCATTTTTAGAGGGGATGATCCGAGCACAAATAAAATCAAGCCACAGCTTGGCCTCGAACTTCAGGTCATGGTGAGAAATTTCTCCACCCATAGAGGCCTAAAGATGATTACCAGTAGCTATGATGCAGCCTACCCAAGTGAACTAATCCTTCATATTAAGCCACCATTGCCATTTTCTCTGTAGCGGAGTTAACTTTGTCCTCCCAGAACAGGTTGTTTATGGCCATCGGGGTTATATCAACCTCCACTCCCCGGATAATCACTAATGGCAAGCATGTGAAATCATACACTCTTCCCCTGTGCTGCATACTCTCTTGTCGGGCCTGATATGAGGCGTAGATTCAGCTACCAAGCTAGGGTAGTATGGTGGAAGCGGGTTGGAAAATGCATGCCACTGTCTGTCGGTGAACTGCGTGGTGATATTGGAAAAATCACCTTTTAGTCCTACCAAATTGAACCGCTTTTCCATAGTGATTGAACGGCCTTGAAAAATGACGTAGTGCTCTTGCATATTGGGGACGCAGAAGATGATTGCCTCCTTTGTGTTGGCCCGAGGTGGGGCAGCCTTTGCCTTGCCCTTGCCTTTGCTAGCTGAAGAAGCAGGGGCCTTTCCTTTTCCTGTGTTTCTGGTTGAAGACATGGTTTGTTTGTCTGCAAGAAATATGTTAGTGACAAGAATTTGAAGTAGAAATTAAATAAAAGAAACTAGTCTAAGGAATAACTGAGAATTAAGGGAAAACCAAACAATCATGTAAAGACCCAATAGCACTGGTGGAGGACCGGCGGTTCACAGAAGGCATTTCGCAGATCGTCGAGTGTTCACCGATGCCTTACAGAAAACTGGGCAAGTGAGAAGGTTTCGGCGGTTTAAGCAGTGAATCACCGGTCTAGGTTCGAAAATCGCCGATGTGGCGCAGGATCCACTCAGTGGCCAAAGCCAATTTTCAAAGTGAACCGACGCCCCATCGGCGATTCCCCGAATCTGACCGGCGAATCGCTGGACCCTGTCGTCCCCAAATTTTACTCACTATTCACAGGCACCCATTAACACACACTCACATCAAACATAATAAGAGCATTACTACTCCATTCAAACACATATACGTTTAGCCCTTAAGAATGGCGTCACCAGGTCTATCATCGGGAAAAACGTCAAGCTTTATGCAAATAGGTTACTCAGACTTTACCCTTTTCATAATTTCACACACAAAAGCACATCCCTATCCCATTTAACAAGCATGTCTCATTCAAGAATTTAACAAGGAAGGAAACAAAGTATTACCTCTAAAGAGTTAGCTCCAATAATAAAATTGAGACAAAGGCAAGAAAATTGTTACCAAATTAGGATATTGCTTGCACACACTTGACTTTCAAAAAGAGCTTAACTAAACCTTGCAATGGAACCTTGAGATAGATTTAGTGTAGAGAGTATGAGTGAAGTGAGTGTGTTGGTGAAATATGGAGAGGGTTTTATAGGTGGAGGATGGAAGTGTGATAGGTTGAGGGTAAGGTGGAGAGTTTAATGTGGGTGTGTTGGTGGGAAGTAGGAAGATGGAAAGGTTGAAAATGGATGAATATGGGGAATTGATAATGTTGGATAATGGAAAGACAAAAATGGAATGAAAAAGTGTTGGGAAAAAGGGAACTATAGGAATATTTGCAGAATAGGGTGGTTGGTCAGGTATTTGGAATTTTGTGGGCCAACCTCTTAAATTCCATTTTGTAATATCTTCGCACCTCGATTGATGTGTCGTCGGCAATTTTCTGAATTACACCGGCGGTTCGCGAATTACATCGGCGACCCGCCGATTCTGTGGCCAAGCTTCAGTTTTCCTATTCTTTATCAGCGATCCACCGGTGGCCCACAGATCCAATTCAGCAGTTCGCCGATGGGCCCGCTGGTACTTTGATCCAAACCTCAGCCTTCTGCTTTGGGCTCTCCTTCATCGGAGGTTCGCGTTTCTGGACCGGCGGCTCGCCAGTCTCTCGCCTTTACTTCCTTCATGGTTTGTTTCTCTCTTTGTTCCTCATTTCACAGCTCCTACACAAACAAAAACAACAAAAACATCAAATAATTCACTAAACACTTGGGTTGCCTCCCAAGAGCTCCTTAGTTAACATCGTGGCACGACGTAGACCCATTTTTAGCAACTCTTTTTCGATGAGTCATCGTCCAACTCCATCTCCTTCAGCTCCAATCTCTTGTACTCATTTTCATTTTGGAATACTTCAACCACTTTGCATTCGGGAGGCATTGAAACTGATGGACACACCTTGAAGGTGACCTCCTCACTCCCAACACAAAATTTTAGCTCTCCAAGATCTACATCACCACGGTTCTCCCCGTAGCCAACAATGGTCTTTCTAAAATAATGGGAACCTCTGCATCCATCTCACAATCCAAAATAACAAAATAAGCCGGTAGAATGAACTTGTCCACTCTCACCAGCACATAGGGCCTTTTTAAACACACATATCCCAATTGTGCAAGGAATTATAAAAGCTCCGGGATCCTTCCTTTTGAGGGCAAGATTACTCATCATCACCGTATTATAGTGGTGTGTTTTCTCTTCATTTCCTGTATCAGCTACCTTTTTCTTCTTTAGTAAGTCCTTCATGAACTTTGCATAACCGGGAATTTGGAGTAAAGCATCTACTAATGGTATATTTATGGACAACTTGCTAAACATGTCAACAAACTTCCTAAATTGGTCATCCTTCTTCTTCCTAGTCAGCCTTGTGGATAAGGAAGTGGGATTCTTGATTTAACCCTATCATCATTTGGGGCCTTCATTCCCGCCTCATCATCATCAGCATGAAGGATGATGAAATCATCCTTTCCCTCTTTTTCCTCCTCAATCTTTTCTTCATTCACCGAAGTCATTGGCGTTTTATCGACTCCATCTTCTTCAACTGATTTTGGGCTTTCCTCCTCACTAGGATTCACCAGGGCATCTTCAATCACCTTGCCACTCCTAGTGACAATGTCCACGCATTGACCATCTTTCTTGGGATTAGGCATTGTGTCACTAGGTAGTGTTCCCTTCATCCGGGGATTCATTTGAGCTAATAGGTGATTTATTTGGGCTTCCAAATGCTTGATGGAAGCCGAGTGTGAACTCACTGTTTAAGCGAGGTTAGACACCTCACATCTCAATTCCTTTACCCTACTTTCGGTCGACTCCACCTTTTTCAAAACTCTCGATAGCATTTCTTCAATTTTTGAATTGCCCGCATCACTCACGCCCGGCTGATTTTGATGATTCCCAAACTTAGGAGGTGGAATATATGGGTTCGAACTCCTGTGATAGCGATCACTCTCTTGGTTTGGATCTCTATTACCCCACCTTTCATTCCTTTCAGGCCATCCTTGTAGCTCACCATTTCTCCAAATTTGGTTGTCATCCCTTGGGCGCCATGAGCCTTGGTTTGCTCCTTGGAAAATAGGTTGAGGACCTCCTATTTGGTTGTCCATATATTGGCATTCTTCGTCATATCTCGGCAGTGATGACTCTCCTTCATATTGTAAGGGACCTTGCATTCCCACAACATTTACTACCTTTGGCCCTACTCCCATCACGTGCTTGGTCATCAATTCTAATTGTGTCATCATCTTGGCAAGATTTTCGTCCCGCTCTTCATCCTGTTTTCTCAGTTCTGCTACCAATGCACTTGAACTAATCTCATGATTGGACACACTTGTTTCTCTTGTGTGCCAAGCCCTGTTGGTCTTTGTCATTTGGTCTAGGAGTGCATTTGGCCAACCCGTATATTTCGTCCATAATAGAACCACCAACTAGGCTATTTTCCACGGACTTGTTGATTGAATCAAAGGACCTATAGAAGCTTTGGAGAAGCACTCCATCTGGCAATCCTTGATTTGGGCAAAGAGCCACCTTCTTTTTAAACCTTAACCCCGCCTCGTGTAAAGGCTCTCCAGATTCTTGCCTGAAATTTGTAATATCATCCCTCAACTGAAGCATCTTTGATGGAGGGAAAAAGCGATCTAGGAAGGCCTCTGTTAGCTCCTACCATGAAGTAATACATCCCGGAGGGAGTTCCTCTAGCTACATTATTTCCTCCCCCGTCAATGAAAAAGGAAAGAGTCTCAACCTGATTGACTCTTGATTTATATATGTTATATTGACGGGCTGTCATATTTCCAAGAAATTCCTCAAATGACGATTCACATCGTAACTTGGTTTTCCACCAAAGAGCCCCTTCATTTGAAACAAGTGAAGCATTGTGCTGGTGACATGAAACACTGCATTTCCTATCGTTGGTGGTAGGAGAACAGCTCCTACAACTTCCGACATCACCGGATTATCTTCCTCAAGTTCTATGTTACCCTCCACTAAGCTATCCCCTGCTTGGGAGTCATGAATCATGTGGTTATGAGCTCCTAACAACATAGCAAACTCATGTTGAGTATCTACAATGCAAAACTATTTCAACTTAACAATCAACATAATATCATCAAGGGCTAGTCCCCGGTAACGGCGCCATTTTTTATAACATTCAAAGTATATTCTTAATTCAAAGAATATACACGGCCGAAGTATCAAAATGAGTAACCCGACGAGTGCCGGGGTCGAATCCCATAAGGACTAGGGAATAATAATTTCAAGTGTCGATTGAAAAATTGATGTTAGCTTGCACTACGTAGATTTAATATAAGAACATGTAAAATTGGGGGAATTGAAATTTTTAGAGAATTGTATTGGTTTATTTAGTGAAGTAAAATAGCAAGATCAGCTAAGTTGTCAACAAGGGTGTGAAATACTAGAGGTGCGGTGTAGATGAAATACTAACTAGATCGGGACAAGCCAGGTCATCTTATAAGTTCAATAAGTGTAAATAATCTCAGAAAATGGGTAATCTCAGCTTCTCAGCCTATTGACTACCTCTTGCTAGAGTTTTATAGAAACTCTAGCCACAACTTAGCTCAACCTGATTTGACTTGGATTAGCAATTGCACTATTCCTAGCATTTAGTTGCCAATAAGGAATGAGAAAGCAATTTCATCTATTTCTAGCTTACACAACCTCTTATCTATGCCCACTACTAGATTCTCTTCCAATACTTACTTATTCTCTCTCAAGCAATAATCAAGCAACAATAAATAGACCCATATCATAATGAATGGATCTTCATTAATATATTGAAGAGAATCTAATAGATTTATACTTAATTGAACAACATGAAGATGACTCTAGCAATACCCAATCCAATTAAGTGTTCATCATCACACACCTCTAGTTAATAATTTTAGCTACTCATAGTTAAGAAATTCAAAAACACATTTATCAATAGCATCATTGAACTTAATAGCAAGAGTAGATAAATCAACTTCATAAAATGATCTTCAACAATAGCTGAAACTTACTAGTACAAAAGGAAATAGAACAGAGTACTTTCTACAATTTTCAATCAGAATCTCCCTCTATCGGCTTAAAGGGGAAATAATGATATGTTGTAAGCTTTTGTTCTCTCTTCAAAATCTCTCTTTCTATCTCTTCTTCTGCATGTATCAGTACAAAGTACTTTATTCCTATTTATACCCTGAAAAGTAGGGCACTTTTCATCTCTTTTTTAGTGTTGGATGATTATACCCTTATGAGCACCGTTCTGGAACTGGCGGAAGCACCGAGGTTCACCGGTTACAATCCGTGAACTGTCGGGTGTCTTTTCTTCATCTTCACTAAATTCAAGTGAACACTAACGATTCACCCTGCATTTCACCAATGCGAATCCGTGAACCGTCGGGTCTTTAAGACATTTTCCAGAACTTTTGAGTATCATTCGGCACTGGACCGATGACTCGCCGCTGGCAAGTCGCGAACCGCCAGTGGCATTAATCCTCTGGGGCAGTGATATTCGGCCCTTGGCCGGTGTTTCACCGGTTTACATCTGTGAATCACCGATTCACTCTCATTCCCCTCTTTTTGCTGCATTTTTGTTTTTTTTCTTCACTGTTATCCATCTGCACACAACGAAAGCAAAAATGGCATAAAATCCAAATAATCAACTTAAGAACGAAGAAAAAGCTCAAGTTTTAGAGCCTGATGAGTTGGTAAATTACCAAATCATCAGCATAATCATAGCATAACACTAAATAACATAAACAACTAACTAAATTTAACTGAGCAGAAGCTAACTTTAAGAGCCCAATTTTAAACGTAAGGACATAATCTAGCAAAACACAATACATAGACTGAATCTGATAACACATGTGGGAAAGCCTCTACTAAACTAATGAGTTGTTCGGACAGGTCCCCAGCTAACTCCTAAAGCCTGACAACTGAAACAAAACTGAATAAAAACATAGACCTCATCCTCGAGAGATGACGACCCACCACAATCCGTTGAGATGGAGTAAGAAGCGTGGCTACCCGCGAGGCTGAGTCTGGATACCTGAATCTATATCATGAAATGATATATCACATAAACTATGTGGTCAGTACTTGAAATGTAATGAGCATGAGGGAAAACGTGACCAAACAGAACATACAAGTATGCAAGAAGGAAATAACTATGTACATCGACATATAACTAATTTAGAATGCAACGATCCTCTTCTGGGTCACATACACATATACATGAAACTTTCATTTGGAACTTATATTCTGGAACATCATCAAACTCATGCATAAGGGTCAAGTATTGAACATTTAATGAGAGCTGAAGCTGAGGCTAGAATCATACATTGTACTAGATATCTGCTAATAACTGAGGTTGCATTGCATTGCATTATATCTGTTTTAAATTGAAGTATGAACTATAGGAACTAATCCATATTGATTACATAAACTAAGGGAGTCATTCTCTTCTATGAAGAGTCCCAACTGAACTAGGGAAACGTTCTCAGCTATGGAGAATCCCCACTGATCTAAGGGAAATATTCTCAGCTATGGAGAGTCCCTAACTGACTAAGGGAAACATTCTCAGCTATGAAAAGTCCCTGACTGACTAAGGGAAACATTCTCAGAAATGGAGAGTCCCGACTGAACTAAGGGAGTTATTCTTTGCTATGGAGAGTCCCGAGCTAACCAAGAGAAACTTTCTCGGCTATGGAGAGTCCCTGGATGATCAAGGGAAACATGCTCGGCTATGGAGAGTCCCTGACTGACTAAAACATAAGGAGTATTGCTCGGATATTATACATCTGGTCTATGCTACTACAACTAATCAAAAATATGAACATTTACTGGTTTCATCATACGACATTCATTTAGAAAGGATTAGGGCTACTTTCTACTAACAACAAGCCTAACAGTCTGAAATATCATTCTCAGGCTTTATCATCATAATTCACATCGTCATAGTACCAAATCATCATTTAGTTCACACTTCTTACATTTACGAAAATCCATAAACTCATACAATTACACACTTCCACAACAAACAAGTTTCGTGTTCATAATGTACAAAATATAACATATGGTCATGTAGAATCCATAGGTCCAATTTACCCTCCAACATAGATACATCGCTTCATTTATTTAGATTTACGGAAAGCCCATACACTTAACTCATACCTTAAACATTTACAACGAGATCATGGGAGAAACATACATTTTCATTTCATAGAACCCATTTCAAAAAGTTTACTCCAATTTGTAAGAAAGGTAAAATAATTATTCTATTATCAAAGGTTTATCTCATACCCAAAATAGCTTCATCGAAAACATAATGAAAATACATATTTACTTTCTATTGATCAAGCCCATAAACCCTAATCTCATCTCAACATATTATCAAATGGCATATTCTAATTCTTAGGGGAATTCATACGATCTTCACATATTTTAAACATGGATATGAGTTATCTCTATAAGTGAGTAAACAATAATAAATTCACATTCAAAGTTCAAGCCATCTCATGAAGAACTTTCTCTAATCATGCATTTTTCACCATCTAGAACCTAATTCAAGATAACCAAATAATTCTATAATCATAATTAAACTATAATCCTAATGGGTTTAGAATTCATATACGACATAGAAGAAATCACCCATCAATCAAAACCTTAGGTCATACTTTTCTAGAATATTTGAAATCAGGTTTTTGATAAAATATTTGGGGCACAAGGATGGAACAATATCCTTGTTGAAGAACCCACATACCTAGTAGGAGAAATTCCACTCGAAATTACACCACGAAGCCTTGAGGAAAACCCTTGGTAGATCCTTAATCTTGAGAGGAAAGGAAGAAGAGTTGACAGAATGAGAGGTTAGGCTTGAAAATCCCCTAAAAATGTCCCTTAAAAGCTCAAAACGACGTCATTTTAAAACTGGAAGCATAGGACTTTACCAAATTACCCCTAGGAAAAACTTTAAAAAATCTATCGATCTGAGACCATGACCCTCACCACGAGTCATTGGTCCTCACCACGACTCGTGGTGACCATCCATCGACTTCACTGGTTCCTCACTGGCAATCCATCTGACAATCAACATGACGAGTCGTTACTTGATCAAATGACTCGTCAGTCCTCCCGTCACCCCCACTGGACCATCCTTAAGTCCCCTTCCAACGATCAACTCCACGGGTCATTGCTAGCTTCTACGGCCCGTTGCACCACCCGTTGCCACTGACCTGAAACCCTGGACTCCAACCCACGACTCCACTTGATGACCCATTAAATCCACCAACGAGTCATCACCTGACTCGTTCCCTATGATTAGCCTAGGCTGAAACCTCACCAGGACTACCTCCAACGAGTCATTGTCTCCCACAATGAATTGTACCTCCTCTCGTGGTATGACCTGGCACCTTTCCTGAAGTACTTCCAACGACTGATTCAACGACCTGTTTGTTCCAACAACGACTCAATGAGTCGTTCTAAGGTATTTTTGCAGATTTTCTTCTAAGCTCATTTCAAATTCCAGGTTTTAAATCTTGGGAACTTTTGGGGTGTTACAATATGTGCCCCCATTTGAGATGTATAGATCTCTTTATTTGAATCTTCCCCAAAGTAATTTTTTTAAGTTAGTTATCTTAAATGAACCATATACTAAATAAGATCATTCTCTCAATTTTTATATGCCTAAATGGCTCATGGGAAAACCTGAGTTAGGTGTTAATATGACATTATTGACCCAACAAAAGGGAGGATAGCATTTTGTATATATGGTATTTAAATTATACGGTCCCTCTCATCAAATCTAGTTGGGATACCTTTTATATGTTATGACCGAGGTGGCAGACTCACCTTTTTGGATAACCTTTCATATAGTATGCCTAACGGGGCAGACCCTTATGTGGTATGGAATCGCCTTTATGTGTCAATAATATCACGCATGGCTCACGTGTTCATTTTCTCACATTCTTAGTTGGACTAATATATGGCATAAGAATCCCAAGAGTAATGAAATAAAATCTGCCCATATATATTGAAAAACCTAAAGACCTTTGGTTAATGTAATAAGAACAATAAGATATGGTTCATAGTTCCATAAGATTTTTCTAGTATTCAGGTGTTTTTACTTGCTTATATTTGTTATTCTCCCAGCTAACTCCAAGTCTGAAACTAAAACAAAACATACAAGCATAAACTGATAGATGTCCTTGGATAATTAGGACTCACTTAAAGTGCGATGGAGCTAAACTGAGCAAGTGCGAGCTAGTGACGAGACTGGGTGGGATCACCCAAACCTATATAATGAGACGATATAGCAGAGAGTATGCGATGAGTCCTTGGCATATACTAAGTATGTAAGGTAAATAAAACATTCTAGTAAAATGATAGTATAAGATCATGCATATAAATCAAAAGGATTAGAAGAGTAAGGACAGCATGTGTTAATCCATAAATTCGAAGTATACATAAGAATAAGCCATTCATTGTAATCTAAACATAATGACCCAAGGTTTAGAAATAGAAATCATATAACTTGTCTTGCTTGAAATCATAAGTGAAAATTCATAAACTGACTAATGGATCAAGTATGCTATAAAACATAATATCATAAGTCATGAACATGAGTAACTGAAAATATGAGGAACAATGGGAGATTCTTATAACCGACATACCCCGCGTGAATATACATAGAGCCTGACCTGTAAATCTCTAGTTGAGAGGGTGTTTGTACCTTTCCAAGTGTAGAACCATGAAAAAAAAGTGTGATATCACTCATGGATAACCCATATAGGCATGAAAGACACTCTTGTGGAGGGCCCCATCATGGCTACATTAGCACGTAGTTTCGAGACTTGAGTGCGCTGGAATTCCGGCCTGCTCAATGTTAAATACTACTCCCAAAACATATATAGTTCTCATAATAATGATGAAATAAACTTGAAGTACATGGGCTAGTTGAAATAATGGTATTCATAACATTCTTGAGATACGTGAACTAGCCATAAAATAGGCCTGTGAGCTGGCCGTAATCATAAACTGGATATTCATAAGAGCCATGCATACTTGAGGAAATAATAATACTCTAAAATCCATAAATTCATGAGGGATTCTTATGGAAATCATGTATTATAATCATAAAACATAATTCACTTCATTATACTTGAAATCATAAACTCATAAGCTTAATTTCATAAATCATGCATAGTTGGCCATAATTTTCATGAAAACTTGTAAACTTAAATAAATAATCAAGTTGAGTCTAAAATCTGCCCATTAGTCTTAAATAATTAATAGAAACTTGAGGGAATTGGATCCATAGACATAACATGGATACTTACATAGAATTGGCTTAAAACCTTAAAATATCAATACACTGAGGACTTGAATTTATGAATTAGGGGAGAAATTGGGTATGAGGGTGGAATAAATCCCCCATTCATGGCCCTACATACCTGGGTTTGATGAACTTGCAACCAAATTTGAAGACCCAAAGAGGATTTGAAAGAAACTTGATGAAGAATTCTTAGCCTTGATCTTTCCAAACTTGGTGTATGAGAAAAGTGAGGAATAAACTAAGTAAAACCCTAATTACACCCTTAAGGATCCTAAAACAACATCACTTAGGGATTAGGAGCTTGGTAGATTACAAAACTATCCCTGGAAGTCAGGTAAAATCTAGACAACTGAGCATCCCAACGGTGGCTGTGATGGGCCGTCGCACTCCCGATGGTCTGTCGCCCTTACCATCAACCTTATCCAGGAAGGGGTCCTGACTGACCTAAATGATGATGGAAGTGACGGTCCATCACTCCCTTGATGTTCCATCAAGTAAACCATAACACCTGCAACACCAAGGCCCTTCTGCGATGAAACATGTGACGGTCTGTCACTAGGTTGAGGCCATCATCCTTGCCGTCAAGTTTTAATGCCACCCACGATGGTCTGTTGCCTACCTGATGGCCGTTATTCACACTATCAGAGCCATGACGCCACTTAAATAGGTCATCGCACGCCTGACGGGCTGTCGGCCTCTCCGTCATACTTATTCTTGATTGTGACCTTGTTCAATTGTCGATAATTAATGCACATCCAAAGGGAAGCATCCTTCTTTCAGAATAAGAGAACTGGAGCACCCCCTGGGGATTTACTAGGCCTTATGAAACCGTCATCTAGGAGATTCGTCAATAGCTCTTTCAAAAAAGTAGGAGGAATGGATATGGGTTGCGTATCAAGGAGAAGGTCAATAGCGAAGTCAATCTCCCACTTGCGAAGGACTTGATAATGCTCAAACCACACCTCCTACTGAAGTATGAAAGATCTAGACTAATGCCGGTAAGTAAACTTGTTGGTTAGTTACTCCAATTTGGGGGTTTCAAGAAGAATAATAATTGAAACAATGATTGCAATTTTGATGGAAAATCAAGAGTAAAGACTAACTAGGGTTTGTGTTCCCCATGTGTTCATAACTGCTTCGGGTATACACACGATCAATACCAATTCTTACTTGTAGAACTGATAACTAGGGTTCATCCAAACGACTAGTTCGTCCCTATTGGATGACTATACTCAATCACCGGGTCAGGTCTCATGAGCGGTTTCAAACTATCCATTATCAATATGCTCCAAATTTAACTATTCCGCGATAACAACTCAAGTTAATACAATGACCATCAAGATCAAGGCTTTATTGTAATTCTCTTTTCCTAATATCTACCTTTCTAGGCTCAAGCAAGTAAAGAATTCGGGCAAGTCCTAACGTTGTACACCAGTAAGAAACATTAAGCATGAATATAATACAATAAAAGCATTTTGTATTGGTTTTGAATCGCTTATGTTCAACCCTAGCTCATTAACCCATTATGGTTCCCACTACCCTAGCTATGGAGGTTTTAGCCTCTCATAGTTGCAAGGTTATGGTATGCATTCATAATTAAAAAATATAAATCAATACTTACAATTGTAGAGGAGAGAAAAACTTCTTTGGTTATATCTTAAATACTCAAAAACAATTCACAAAGATCAAGAAGAAATCAAGAAAAGTTTGATCACAAGCCAATCAACTCAATTATCTATTTTTCCTCACTTCCTAACCTTCTCTCTATGTTGTCTCGATGTTATCTAACATTCTCTTCAAAATAAAACATAAAAAGTATTTATACAGGCATAAGAATCCTTTTCCTAAGTTAATAGAATAAATTTCCATAACTGGTGCTTCCTAAGCCACGATAGATCCTACGACCCGTAGCAGGATTGTACGGGTCGTACCTTCTATTCGTATGTCCTTGGTTTGCTGAAATTTGGCTAAGTGTTGGCCTTGATATGACTCATACATGCTTCCTATGAGTCGTACTATTCTTCTGTGGCTTGACTCTGAGAACTCTCCATTTTTTTTAAGTTTGTCACGAGTGTGATGGTACGACTCGTACCTTGCTGCCATGACTTGTACTGTCTATCCGTGTCAGGAGTCAGCTTCTTGTGTAATTCTTCTGAATATTTCCATGACTCAGTACTATGGCTCGTACCAGTGTTGTGCAACTCATACTGAGAGTCGTAGGATGCACTTTTCACAATTCAGCCATCTGAAACTTTTCACGATCTTCAGTACGACTCATACTGAGACTGTGACTTTAGCCCATTTTCTACACTTTTAGGCTATCTTTTTCACATTCTTGCTCCAACACTTATTTGTCTTGTAATCAAAGAAAAAGTGTCTTATATCCATATAAACACACCTAAATGCATGATATTTTCTTAGTTTTGAGCGTCGAAAGTGCTGTAAATTCACAGCACATCAATACCCTCAACTTACGACTTTTGCATGTCATCAGACAAAGAAAAGAAAAAAATTAATCACGACGCTCAACTAGAAAATAAACCTAGAATACTACAGCTAATACCAAACAAAATTTGCACTATACATTCAACAACTTTTGGCCCTTCTTCCATGAACCAATATCAGCTAATGTACTATGGGCAACCACAAAACATGCTATACAGGGATCAAGACATATCATCTAGCTATCAACAGGAAATCAAGCCATCGTCGATCCTTTTCACACAGACCAATGGTAAAAGTAAACATAAGCCATGTACCCTCACAACAAATGAAGTCCCCACCTCACAGATATAGTAAAAATATGGCATGGGACTGAACAAGAGAGACTCTCACTCTCACAAAGAAGTTTCAAGTATTATGTATCAGATACCATAGGCTTGCCCTTATTTTCTCTGCTTCGGTCTGTCAGATGGTCAGATTAGGATCACTATAGGACTTGTTGTGGCTTGTAATGTAGGCTTTGGGGCTAGACATGATAAATGTAAGATATTTTTAAGTGACTAACCCTTCCTTGGCACTACATATATTGGTTTCACCATTCACCTATTCTAACCTCTTTTTCTTTTCATTCCTTTTCCTCCCTTTTCACCTCTTTTATATGCATTGGTATGGGTGTGATGTGTTTTCAAACTTTTCAAGCATTATATATTTTTTTTCAAGATTTTCAACTTTTTCATCTTTTTTTCCTTTTTCATTTGTCACACCACACCTCATTTTTCACCTTTTCTCTTTTCTTTACCTTTTCCTCGTTCCCACCATTTATACACCCCTACTCTAGACACCCTCAACTTAGGCATTTTGTCTATGTTGAGGTTCATAATGTCCAAGGAAGGACTAGGGCCAAAAAAGAAATAATATAAAAAAAATGGGTACTGTTCATCGGTTAGTCAAAGAAAAATGGTCTATTAAAGGCTCAAAAGTGGGATCAAGGGAATCATATGATTTTGGTAGGGTCATTTAGGCTAAAACTGAGCTTAACAAAAAAAAGGGTCTATGCTCATATCCTAACCAACCATCCTTAGCCTATGCAAAGACCAACTAGGCAAGTTCTAGATCTTCAACACAATATTGAACTAAGTATCAAACCTCACTCGCTCATGGCACATGACTTATATTCACTTTAACTGTATGGTTCACACATGGCTTAACAAAACTACTCATGCTAATAATAAATGACATCAAAAGATCCATAGAAATCATGCATGCAGTCACAAGTACATAGCTAATGCATCAAAAAATTTAAAAAGGTCAATTATTTTAGAAATTCAAAACTAGTGCACTTTCATTGGCTGAGTACTCCTAAGTTATTTCCTAATTAAACAAAAATCAAAAAATAAGAAAATGAAATCCTAAACATGTCAGTTCTACTAGATAGCATGCCCGAGGGAAAAGAAACACGGCAAGAAAAACCCTCGGATAAATCCAAAATTCCCAAGAATCACAAATACACCCCCCCTCCCCTTTTTGAAAATTATGCTTCGTCCTAGAAGCACGAACTACAAAAACAGAAGGAAGAGAACATACCTGTGGCACTCTAGGCGCTCTTGTCATCCTGCGGAGACCTCCACTGCAATCGTGGCGCTAGTAGTGGCCGGTGCACATAATGGTATATCAATAGGGGGAGTGGTTACCCCCTCAGTAGTCTCGATCGTCTCTATGGCCTCTATGGTGATCGGGGCTGAATGTGGCTAATCCAAAAGGTCCTTGCCACTAGCAAGCTCAAGCCGAATCATGGTAGAGCTGCCTACTCCTCTAACTCACTCTTGCAGCTCTAACATATATGAGTCATGAGTTTGCAGGCTCTCAGATTGTGCCCGCCTGCATTCTCTTCTTTTTTCTTCCTTTTCTTCCTCAAACTTTCTTCTCCAACATCCTCGGAGACTCTCTTTTTCCCTTTCTCCTTTACATCTGCCATCGGCTCCCAATAAGCCGCGAAATCAATCTCTTCATCATGCTCTTCATCAAGGTCCGGAAGAGTGGGGGATGATATGACTGCCGGTTGTTGTGATGACAACTCGGCTACTTGACTCTGAAGAGCCCCCAACTCCTCACGGAGACCGATGGTATCTGTCTGCTCCGCCATACGCATGTTAAATCGGCTCTCAAATCCGTCCAGGCGAGCATGTAAGGCCATGCTGCTGTGTCAATCTCTACTTTGACCCATGGCTTCACATTCTCCATCATAGCCTAAATATTTCTTGCAGCTATGGTCAACCTCTTGGCCAATTTCTGGAGAAAATCTTGGGGCACTAGGACATACCCTGCTGGAGTCTGAGTCAGCAGGCTAGGCAGTGGTGTAGCAGAAGTGCTAGGAGCTACCTCTGAATGACCAGTATCTGTAGCCGGTGTCTCTCTATGCTCCTGTGAGGTGGAGGCATTCACCTGTGCACCCTCTGCTGGCAAAGTCTGTGGAACTGCTGTGGGAAGTCTTACCACTCCTAGTCATCACCGCCATATAGTGGCTATCATTCTTTCGGTTCTGGATGGTGTTGCTAGGTAGTGTACCCTTTTGTCTAGGGTTCAGTGATGCTGATAGTTGCCCAAGTTGCTGTTCAATCTTCTTGATGGCTGTCACATGAGATTCCACTCTCTAATTCATGCTTGATATATCACCATGAATTTTCTTCAATTGATCATTAGTGGACCTCACCTTTTTCAGCATCTCTGCCATCATGCTTTCTAGCTTTGACTACCCCGCCTCTCCCTCTCGTGCATTAGGAGGAACATATATTCCAGCTCGGTCATTGTGATAGACGTCATTCCTTCTCTATTCTCCTTTGCGCTCACGACCTCGGCTCCTATATTTGTACCCGTTTTGGATGTATTTATCTCTGTATTGGTTCCGACCTTGGTTTCCAGAGCCTTGGTGCCAATTGTCTTGTCCAGACGCTTGGGCATTGGCCCGAAAACTCGCCACTTGGTTGTCCAGGAAATTTACCTCATCCTCAAATTAGAGTGATCTTCCCCCGGCTCCAATCCTTGTGTTCCCACTGGATTTAACTTTTTGGCTCCATCTCGCATAATGTGCTTTGTAAGCAAATCCAACAATGTACGCATATGAGCCAACTGCTGGTCACTTTCTTCTTCTTTCCTACGTTGGTCTGCAATCAAACCAACAACATATGTACCGGCTGCCGCATCTGTCTCCCTGGTATTCCCATGCCCTGTTTGTTTTAGTCACCCTATCAAGGATAGTAGCAACTTGCTCCCAGTTGTGACTCATTAATTCTCCTCCTGCCACCGTGTCTGCCACAGCTTTTGTACTATTATTTAAAGACCTGTAAAAAATTTCCAACAAACTGTCATCTGGGATCTTATGGTTTGGGCACTTAGTGAACTTCTTCTTGAACCTCAGCCAGGTCTCATAAAGTGCCTCAGTTTTAATCTATTGTAAATTGTAAATCTCATAAGCTGCAACATTCTGGAGGGAGGAAAGAATCTCTCCAAAAAGGCTTGCTTGAGTTCCCTCTAGTTGGTTATGGAGTCGTTGGGAAACTCCAATAACCATAAAGTGGCTTCCCCAGACAAATAGAAATAGTCTAAGCCTAATGGCATCTTGGCTAACTCCAAGCAACCTATACGCCTTGCATATTCCAATGAAGTTCATCAGGTGCAGGTTGGCATCATCCGCTGTGTGACCACTAGACACCCTTTTCATGTTTAACAGTTGAATCATGGTGCTCGTGATGTCAAATATGACCCCAGCGGGCAGTGGTGGTGGTACAATTGCTTCAGTTGACCCAACTTCATCAATGTATGGGTCCTCATCATCGAAGAACTGAGAGGCAATCTATGACCTTTGTTGCCCCTCCCATGTCATCCGACATTAACAACCTCGTCTCTGGCATCCTACGCATCCTGAAGTGCAGCTTGCCTAGTTTCTTCAGCTATACAGGCATCCCTCTGTTCCTGGTTTTTCATTTTGTGTAGTGTTTGTTAAATTTCGGGGTTCAACGGAATCAGGAGATTTCCACTACTCCAAGTGCTTGGCATCCACCGAAAAACAACTAGTGGGTATCACAAATAAAAAGAAAAACTAATTAAGGAAATAACTACCAAAAGTCAAATACAAGTAATTAATCTAGTCTTAGATGTATTCCCCAGCAACGGTGCCACTTTTTGATAACGCTCAAACCACACATCTTACAGAAGTATGAAGCAGACGTTTTCAATAAAGAACCCAACTAGAGGTTGGGGTCGAACCCACAAGGAATATGGAAGATCTAGACTAATGCCGGTAGGTAAACTTGTTGGTTAGTTACTCCAATTTGGGGGTTTCAAGAAGAATAATAATTAATACAATGATTGCAATTTTGAGGTAAAATCAAGAGTAAAGACTAACTAGGGTTTGTGTTCCCCATGGGTTCATAACTGCTTCGGGTATACACACGTGATCAATACCAATTCTTACTTGTAGAACTGATAACACGGATTCATCCAAATGACTGGTTCGTCCCTATTGGACGACTATACTCAATCACCATGTCAGGTCTCATGAGCAGTTTCAAACTATCCATTATCAATATGTTCCAAACTTAACTATCCTACGACCACAGCTCAAGTTAATACAATGATCATCAAGATCAAAGCTTTGTTGTAATTCTCTTTTCCTAATCTCTACCTCTCTAGGCTCAAACAAGTAAAAAATTCGGGCAAGTCCTAACGTTGTACACCGTTAAGAAATGTTTAAGCATGAAGAGAATACAATACAAGCATTTTCCATTGGTTTTGAATCACTTTTTTGCAACCCTAGCTCATTAATCCATCATGGTTCCTACAACCCTAGCTATGGAGGTTTTAGCCTCTCATAGTTACAAGGTTGTGGTATGCATTCATAATTAAACACATAAATCAATACTTATAATTGTACATGAGATAAAAACTTCTTTGATTATATTCGAAATACTCAAAAACAATTCACAAAGATCAAGAAGAAATCAAGAAAAGGTTGATCACAAGACAATCAACTCAGTTCTCTATTTTTCCTCACTTCCTAACCTTCTCTCTATGTTGTCTCGATGTTCTCTAATGTTCTCTTCAAAATAAAACATAAAAAATATTTATATAGACATAAGAATCCTTTTCCTAAGTTAATAGGGTAAATTTCCATAACTGGTGCTGCCTGAGCCACGATAGATCCTATGACCCGTAGCAGGATTGTACGGGTCATACCTACTATTCGTATGTCCTTGGTTTGCTTAAATTTGGCTAAGTGTTGGCCTTGGTATGACTTATACATGCTTCCTATGGGTCGTACTGTTCTTCCATGGCTTGACTCTAAGAACTCTCCATTTTTTCTGAAGTTTGTCACAAGTGTGATGGTACGACTCGTACCTTGCTGCCACGACTTGTATTGTGTATCCGTGTCAGGAGTCAGCTTCTTGTGCAATTCTTCTGAATATTTCCACGACTCAGTACTATGGCTCGTACCAGTGTTGTACGACTCATACTGAGAGTCATAGGATGCACTCTTCACAATTCAGCCATCTGAAACTTTTCACGATCTTCAGTACGGCTCATATTGAGACAGTGACTTTAGCCTCTTTTCTACACTTTTAGACTACCTTTTTCACATTCTTTCCATTTTCTTATTTTTGAGCGTCAAAAGTGTTGTAAACTCACACTACATCAGGACTGCTGGTAGATCATCTGGAAATACCTTCGGATACTTACATACAATCGGAACTGACTGAAGAGTCGGGGTCTCAGATGTAGCATCCTTGACCTGAAGTAGATGGTACACATAGCCCTTAGAGATCATCTTCCTGGCCTTGAGATAGGAAACAAAGCGACCTACAAGCACAGTTGAACTATCCTTCCACTCTAGGACTAGTTCACCTAAAAATCGAAACTCTACCACACGGGTTCTACAATTTACTGAGGCATAACATGCTGTAACCAATCCATATCGAATATAACATTGAAATTGGTCATATCTAACTCCACTAAATCGGCTGAGGTGACTTTCTGAAGAATCGTGATAGGGAAATTTCTATATACCCATCGAGCTAAGACTGACTCATCGACAGGAATAGAGACTGAGAAGGGTTCTGACAAGATTTCGGGACTGACTCCGAAACTAACAGCAACATAAGGAGTCACAAAAGATAAAGTATCCCCTGGATTTAACAATGCATACAAATCTAGTTAAAATACTCGTAACATATTAGTGAACACATCAGGAGATACCTCTTACTCCTAACAAAAAGATAGTGCATAGAACCTGTTCTGGCATTGTCCCCCCGCTGCACTGGAAGAGGTGCCTTACTGAGATGGGCGATCTGCGGGAGCTGCTAAAATGGTGGCTGGGTTACGGACCCCACCATCACCTGTCTAGCTAAAGGGAAAATCCCTAAGTCTATGTTCAGGTTTTCCACACCCAAAACAAGCATATAAGCTAACTAAACATCTCCCAGGGTGGTTCTTACCGCACCTCACACAAGCTATAAAAGTGTGCTCCCTTTGCCTCTAGAGTCTAACGCTCAACCTCTCTGGTCATGTCTGGGTCTGGATGAGACACTAGCTGATGATGGAGCTGGGGCTGAATATCTCTAATGGGACTGAGGGCGATGTCCACCACTAAACCTTTGTTGGAACTGCCCAAAGCTCTCTGTCCTGGCCCTCTTGGCCTCTATCTCCTTCCCCTTCATTTGCTCTGCCTCTATCTGCGAGCATGTATGATTAGTATAGAGATATCTATGTCATTGATCAACATGGCGGTCCTACACTCCTTGACCAAGGAATCTGCCACCCCATTCACGAACCTGCTCATACGAACCCTCGAATCAGCAACCATCTTCAGTGCATACTTGGACAACTGTGTAAACTCCTGAACAGTCGTGTTTTTCTATTTCAAATTGATGAACTCAACTGCCTTCGCCTCCCTCAATTCCCTAGGAAAGAACCTATCCAAGAATATTGTCAGAAACTCATCCCAACCCACAGGAACCATTCTAACTCCCCTACTGTCTTTCCACTAACTGAACCATATGTGAGTGACCCCCTTCAGTTGAGAGGAGGCTAAGTTTGCACTCTCCTCTCTAATCACCCCATAATATGTGTTATCTTATGCACCTCCTCATTCAACTCGTGTGGGTCCTCATCCATTTTTACCCTAGAAACTCAGGTGGGTTCATCCTAAGGAAGTTTCACACTCTCATTGTTGCTACATTCCCATGACGGGGAACATGGGCCATTGCTTGCTGGTTGACCTAAGTGGTCATGGCATGTGCTAACATTTGAAATGCCACAAGTCGGAGGGTCTATGTGCCCAAGTTTGGAAACATTAGGCTGTTATATCCCAAAAGCCCTAAGATCAGACTCGGGAGTTGAAACAAAAAAAATAGGATTTTCTTGTTATACCCCGGGAACCCAAGAATCAGACCCGGGAGTCAAACAGGGAAAAATCTGGAAAATATTGCAGCAGTGCAGGATGAGTCGTTAGACGACTTGTGAGGAGACCCCAAGAGTCGTCAGGTGGATCATGGGAAGGCTAGAATGGGTTGAGGAGCTAAGGTCCCCACGGGCATGGGAACGACTCGCGGTCAGTTACCACGAGTCGTCAGGTCTCCCGTGGGGTGAGGTTCAGGGTTTTCGGGGAGGTGTGACCAGTGCACCTAACGGATGGGACCCCAAGAGTCGTGGTCTATCCCAACGATTCGTGAGGTGGGTCGTAAGAAAGCCAGGGAATTTTTACTGAGGGTGAAACAGTGACTACGAGTTGTTGAGTCACCCGTTGCAAGCCCAGTCGACCTGGTATCCAGTGTACTTGACCGGCGACCTGATGAGTCATTGCCCGTCCTGACGAGTCTTTAGGTCACCCATTAGGGTCACTTGGCATTTATTTTCTGCGAGTTAGTAAGGGCCTTCTCGTAATTTCCCACACTCCTAAGACCTAAACTACGTCATTTTGAGGTCGGGACAGGGTCTTTTAAGGGGAAATCGTTCATGATAAACCTCATTTGATGCATTCAAGAGTAAAGAGGTAAGAGGAAAGGGATTCAAGTGTTCTTCTTCAAGTTCTTCAAGCTTCCATCTAAGGCTTTTCAAGGGAGTTAAGAATCGAGAAATTCCAGGTACGTGGTGTTTTGAATGGGTACTTTAGTCCCTACCTATGCCCAATTTCTCCCTAATTCTATGTTTATCATTTCCAAACCTCTATGGCTCATAACCCAAATGTATGTTCCCTCGAAGATCGATATGAGTATGTTGTAGTATGTCTAAAATCATGGGTGTAAAATTGTTGGGATGTTTTCACTTATTTTATTCAATATTTGATGATTTAAATCCTTAAAAGCACATGTGCCCAAATCATGGGGTTTTAGTGAAATTCATGGTTTTGGTGATTTCTCAAGGATGATATGAACTTTTGAATTTTAACCATGTTTTCAATTACTCATGTTATTATGATCATGTTTCCCATAAATTTAAGAATTTCAAGTATGATTGAAATTATGGGCAATGCCCACATGTCGCTTATGATTCATGAACTATGATTTTGGCCGATCCACGGGCCCAATTCCATGGCTAGTA
>JACEIK010002467.1:92820-107521 GCA_018107945.1 Datura stramonium
ATATATATATATGTTCTAAAGCAGGTTTGACCCAATGTTCAGTTTTATTTATGATTATCATATTTCAGCTTTGGATCATTCGATTCAGTTATGATGTTTAGTTATGTTCAGTTCATGATTTCAAAAAATAGCATGCAAGCCCTACTCTCAAATTTTCATATAGATTATGTTTTATACTATGTATGTTTTAACGATTTTACTTGCACGATTTTAGTTACCTTACATACTCGGTACATTCCACTTATTAACCACATATACTCTATGTTGTATCATTTTATGATACAGGCTCCAATTTTCAAACTCAACCCGGTCACTAGCCAGCTTTCGGAGTTAGCATCCAGTCTTAGTTGGTGAATCCTTATCTCCCGAGGACCCTTCCTTATCAGTTGCTTCTTTACATTTTCAGTTTCAGACTTAGAGAGTTAGTTGGGGTCTTGTCCCATCAACTCATCAGACGTTTAGGCTTTTTAGGCATAGATTGTATTCAACTTCAGTTTTGTATTTGTATTTTGATGTTATGTTGTGCTTGGACTTCCGCTATTTTTATTATGATAAATCTTCCGCCTTTATTGATTGAGTTAGATGTATGTTCATGTCATGGGTCGACTTGGAGTCTCTCGAGGCTTCTTGTCCCGTGTCTCAATTTGGGCTCATGTTTGGGTCGTGATATGGGAAACAGATTATAAAGGAAATCCATGACACATTATGGGCTGGGTACCCAGGCCAGCATCACACAAGGGCCTTGATTGAGTTAGTCTATTATTGGTCATGCATGCGTGATGATATTGGTTGTTATGTGCAGACCTATCTCGTGTGCCAATAGGATAAGGTGGAGCAGCAGCAACCTAGAAAACTTTTGGAGCCACTACCAATGGCAGAGCATCCACGGAGAGCGTGACTATGGACTTCATCATATACCTGCAAAGCCTGAAGGATATGGGATGATCATGGTCATGGTGGATAGGTTTTCAAAGCATGCTAGCTTCATGCCTGCCACAAAAGGTTGCACCGCTTAAGAGGTTGCCAAACTATTCTTCAAAAATACGGTGAAGAATTAAGACTTATTGAGTGATAACATCCAAATCTACTCCTCAAATGAGAGAGTGTACACGATCATATGCAATATAATAAACCCAACTAAGATTCGGGGTCGAATCCACAGAGAATAGGGAGTGATTACTACTAAAGTTGTATATCAATCTAAACTAACATCATTTCATCACAATTTATAAAGTAAATTTTTGGGGGAAAATAAGATCACTATATGATTCTAAAAGCAATATCAAAACAGGGTCATGCAAATTAAAGCAACAATGAGAGCAAGTACAAGGATGTGCTATTAACGGGGCATCGATAGGATTGAGTTAGTCAATAAGTCTAAAGAATCAACTACTAACATGAATAGCCATGGATTAGGTTGTACCTGATGTCTTTCGACCACTTGGGTACATTTGACTTGGATCCTTTCGAACCTTAAGATCACATAACAAATTACCCATATTGGCTTGGAGAAGAATTAAGTTATTTCTAGCCCAAACCCTTGAATGAATTTTAAAAAATGGGTTTTGGCTATCTCTAGCCCATAAATATTTTAATTAAAACATAGAGAAATCATTAAATTCATGCACAATAAGTGATTCTAAGACTAAATTAATAACATCCAATCCAATCTAAACCCCCTAGCAATCAAATTAGCTACTCATGAATGGTGAAAGAGAATTATATCAACAAGATATTCATTAACATTCATCATTGAGTAGTAAAATTAAGCTTCAAAATATGCTTAAATGGTGGTTTCTTACCCTACAATTTGAAGAAGAAGAAGACTAACTCTCCCTTCTCTCTATGTTTCTCTCTATATAAAAATTGATATTCAAAAAATACTTTTCTTCTAAGATTAAGGTGTGTACAAATTAGGGAAAGTCTGCTCCTCTTTATTCTGCATGGATTCCCATTTTGCCATGAGAAGCTTCCAAAATATTCTTGTGCCAGAGCTAGAAAACTTTACCTTTTTCAACATGGACTCACTTGTACGACACCTGCATTCCCCAAGTGCCCATCCGCGAGGCGCAAGTCTCTCGCAGCTCATTTTCAAAAAAGTCTGGGTGTGTCCTGCAATTGCACTTGTGTTTCGCAGGTGCTCACCTGCATTTCCCAGGTGGTCTTCAGCTCTTGACCAGTATGGTCTTGTGCCTCACCTGTATTTCGCAGGTGCCAACCTGCGAATCACATGTATTCTTCCTCTAGCACTTTGTTTTTTAGTTTAATTCCTCTCCTTTCCCTGTTTAAGTTCAATACCTACAAAATCAAAGAGAAGGGGCATAAAACCTTCATAAATGAGTTGAAAACAAAGTAAAGGCTTATGCTTAAAAGCCTAATGAGTTGGTAAATTACCAACTCATCATCGAGGCACATCATTAGTGATCGAGACCCACATTTTACAAGAAACTTTTGGAGAGAGTTGTTCAATATGCTTGGCACAAAGTTGCATTTCTCCACTAATTTTCACCCATAGATGGATGGACAGACAGAATGGGTCAATGACTTATTGGAGTGTTATTTGAGGAACTTTGTGAGTTCATATTAAAAGGATTGAGCAAGGCTCTTAGACATAGCCCAATTCTCATATAACTTGCAGGGGAGCAAGTCTACCGTGTGAACATCATTTGAGTTAGCCACTGGCAAGTAGCCACAACTCCACATTTACTACTAGCAGCATTCGAGGACAAGAGTTTTGGGGCTTACCATATGGCTAAGGGGTTCAGGGAGAAACTTGACACTGCTAAGTCCTACATAGACAAGGCAGTAAAGATGATGAAGATGTTTGTTGGACGCAAGCATCGTCCCATGGATTATAAGGTTGAAAACATGGTTTTAGTAAAGGTTAACCCAGGGCAATTTAAGGCACTACGAGGCATGCACCAGAACTTGGTATGGAAGTATGAGGGGCTATTTCGGATCGTTGCCAAGGTGGGAAATAACTCATATAAGTTAGATTTGCCACCTCAACTTAAGTTTTATCCTATCTTCCATGCCAGCATGCTCAAGCCATACTATGAAGACAATGATGACTCCATTAGAGGTCAGTCAAATAGGGAACTAATTACCATCACCGTCTCGCATGAATCGGGATATCAAGGCTATCATTGACTATCAGGCCAGGTGAAAACAATGGAAAAAATCCATTTCCATGTTCCTCATCCACTGGAAAGGGAAATCGCCAAAGGAGGCCATATGGGAACAATATTAAGACTTATGATGATATAATTCCAAGGATAGAATTGGGAATAACAAGAAAGAAAGGTAGAAAATATGAAAAGAAGAGATAGAAAGATAGGCAAAAAATTTGAATCAAAGGCAACCCTTACTAACTAGCAATGGCCTCAATTGAATATCCAATTATAATAAAACCTATAAGAAAGACCTCAAGGGAATTAATTTCCCAAGCAACCCTTCTTTTCAGATATAAATTACAATCAAAGCTTCAATAAGCTCTCCAACTCTCAAAAGTGTTTTAGTTCTTCATATTAATCAAATCTCCTTAGGGAAATAAAGATCCTACTATTTATACTAGATAGGAAAAGGAAGACTATAGCTATTACAATTATACCCTTATTGAAATAAGGGACTTGTTTGGTTGTCTTTCTTTAGTTGAATTCATGAAAAATCAAGGAATGGCCATTTACATGTCTAGCCCATCTATTCACTAGCATGGACACCTTGCAGCTCTTTCTTCCTTTCATTCTTCCGAGCTATCATCCATACATAGAATCCCTGGGAAGGCTCCATCATACACTCAAGTGCATCCCTCTTCATGAATAGACCTTGTATCACTTGGAGCACACGTGCTTGGCTCCTTGTGAAAGGCTTTGATGCAACTCGACTTGCATCATTCTCCCCTTCTTGAGAAGAAACCGTCCTCGAATTTTTTTTGTGCAAGATCATAAGGAAGACAAAAAACTAATAAGTACCTCATTGCATGAGGGTTAGTAAAAGAGTTAAGAAATCTACCAACATGCAATGGATGCACAAACCTGTGATATTACAAAACATCAACTATTCTCATGAAGACCAAATCCTCACATGAAGTACAAATAACTTGGCTACCCAAAATATCATGGAATAAGGATATCATGAAGTACCGAATGGTTTTGAAATACCAATTAGGTGATATCACATTGGTTTTATGCAACAAAAAACACAATTGATCCTCTATTTAAAGACAAGACAACTTCCAAGTTGGTATTATGACCGACTCACACATATTAAAAGAGTCACCGGGGTCAAAGGGAAAGACTATCCAAAAATTTTGGTCAATAAGACAACCATCTGCCCAATCCAAAAATTCAATTAAAAATTTGAATTTTTTTTTAAAAAATAATATCCCTACTTGTGGACCCAACAAGTACCTTTGGAAAAAATAAAATTGGTGCAAAGGATCAAATGTCTTTTGGTCTTCTTTCCCAACAAAAACACTTAAAGATCCTTCAAAAATACCAAAATTAAAACACACTTGAATTCTTCACAAAATCACCTTAAAATTTAGGAGCAGCTCCCCTTTGGCCTAGAGAACAAACCCAATGATGTGCAATGATTTAACGACACTTTCGATGCTTAAAACTAAGAAAATATGCAACTCCTAGGTATGTTTATATGGACGTGATGTGTTTTGTGATATTTTGCATAAAAAACAGATTCGAAAGTGTTATATCCCGAAAGCTCAAAGATCAGACCCGGGAGTGGAAGCAGAGAAAAACTGGAAATTTTGCACCAGGTCACAGAATGAGTCGTTCTGTGACCCGTGGGGGTAGACCACAAGTCGTGATATGACTCGTGGTGAAGTGTTGGACTCAAGATGGAGGTTTGTCATTTGGGGTCATCACGGCCATGACCATGAGTAGTTGTCAGGCCCCACGACTCGTTGAGTCAGCCGTGGCCAAGGGAAATTAGAAGGAGGAGTAGGAGTGGCGGTGCACCTGATGGATTGGACCCTACGAGTTGTAGTCAAACACCACGATTTGTTGGGATGTTCGTGGTCAGCATATGAATTAAGGCTAGAACAGTGGGGCAGTAGAGGTAACGAGTGGTGACCACGAGTCGTGGTCACCAACGACGACCCCTCAAGTCCCTCGTGGGGACCCCTCGAGGAAATATGGAAGTAAACCTAACGACAGCATGCGATGACTCGTCCAGTCCCTCGTTGGGACTGGCAATCAGATTTTAGCAGCGAATTTATAAAGGGTATTCTCAATATTCCTAAGCCCTAGGGTCCTATACTACAGCGTTTTAAGCTATTTTTAGGGTGTATTAAGATAGGTTAAGTCATTCTAGCCTATTCAAAACTCATGCATGCAAAATTCAAGAGTGTAGAGGGTGATCAAGCATAAAACCCCAAGGTTCTTCATCAATTGTTATTCAATTCCTCTTGGGCAAGTAAGAGAGTGATAGAATCCAAGTCTCTTAGGTATGTAGGGTTATGAGTGGGTGAATTCATTCACACCCATGCCCAATCTCTCTTAGTTCATAAAATTCTATTTGAAAATCTTATGGGGTTCTATCCCAAATTCTTATGAAATCCTAATGATCTATCTATGGGTTAATATCTCTCATGTATCACATCATACTTTACGTATCATGAGAAGATTTTACAACTAATTTGATTATGTGTTGTTTCAATTTTCTATAAAATTATGTCCAATCATGCATGTTCTATGATTAATCGAGTTATGATTTTACCTTGATTTTGATGTTCTTTAACCCATCATGATTTATGATTTATGATATGGATTTACTCAAATGCTCATCATGAATTTATGATTACTAAGTATATACATATTTTACAAGTATGCATGGATTGCATGATTGATCGATTTATGACGTTGCGTACTCGGTACATTCCACATTACTGGCCTGCATACTTTATGTTTGTATCATTTTATGATACAGGCTCCTTCCTTCGGACCAAACACTATTATTAGCTCATTTCTCGGAGTTAGCATCCAGTTCGGTGGTGAGTCCTCATCTCCCGAGGACCGATCGATATTAGATATCCTTTATGTTAAGTTTTTTTCAAACCTGTTGGGTTACCTGGGGGTGTTGTCCAATCAACCCATCAGATATGTTAGAGGCTTTCAGACTATATGTGGTATTCGGTATCATGTATGAAGTGCGTTTAGGTCTACTATGTTATGTCATGATTATGCTTCCTCTATGATTTTGCCTTTAGGTATTCCACTTTACTTGATTGAACAGATGCCATATTCATACCATGGGTCAACAGGTCTCTCGGGCTCCTTGTCCCGTGTCTCGTCCCGGGCCTATGTTCGGGTCATGAGCAAACTTGATAGCGCCATCGAGGCCTTAGGTTTCGAACTGTCCTAGAGTGTCGAAAGTCGGCGTTTCGTAGAGTCTTTTTCATGGGTGTGAAGCAACACTTATGATGAAGAGGCTATGAGACACTAAGGAAGTATTACCTTTTTCATAATCTATGGCGTGCTATGAAATGTCTCACTATCCTTCTAACTCATACTTTATTAGCGATTGCGGGAATCATGGCCGCTGCAGGACAATGGTAGGAATGGGAATGGAAAGCGGCCACGAGGATAGCACGATTGAGCACCCAACAGCCCCCACCAGTCAGAACCATGCACGGGCCAGGTTGCCCATGCTGAATTCAAGGAAGCCATTCGGATGCTAGCACATTCCTTGACCGTTCGGAATAGCTTGACTGACACGATGGCATATGTCATAAAATAGGAATGCCGCGGCAGCACGGATTAGAGATTTCTTAAGGATGAACCCTCCCAAATTCCTTAGATTAAAGGTGGACGAGGTCCCTTGAGTTTATCGATGAGATTCTGAAGATCACCTAGATAATAGGGGTGACTAGGGAGGAGTGTGCTGATTTGGCCTCATATCGGTTGAAGGGGGCCATTCGCGCACATGGTTTTCAAGCAATAGAAGAATAGTAGGGCCATGGGAAAAGGTCTTATTGGTTGGGAGGAGTATCCACATCACTTTTGGATCAGTTTCTTCCCTTAGGGTAGGGAGGTTAAAGAAGCATAGTTCGTGAATGCAAAAACCAAGGGAAGATAACGGTTGGAGTATGCTTTGAGTTCACCCGTTTTTTCTAGATACGCCCAAAGTTAGTGGCTGACCAAAGGGCTCGGGTGAGCAAGTCCGTACATGTAGTGGCGGACTATTTGGACAAGGATTGTAGGATGGCCATGCTTCATTAGAATATTGACTTTCCCCGGATGGTGTTGCACGCCCTATAGATGGAGCGGTGCATACGAGAAAGCCAAGAGGGACCAGACAGACAGCAATGGGTTCACTCAATAGAGTTCCAGCGATGGTCACCGCACTCAGATTCAGCAAAGGTTATGAGCTCTAGCACCATCATCAGCTAGTGTTTCATCCAGACCCAAGGTGATCGAGGAGGACCAGGGTTCTCGGGTTTGAGGACGAGAGGGCGCCACCATGAAAGCGCACATTTCCAGCGTACGGGATGTGTGGCAAGAGTCATACAAAGGAGTGCTTGCTTGGTTTAGATATCTATTATAGGTGCAGTAGATCCAGCCACATGCGCCGAGAGTGTCCATTGTCTATACAGGGTGATGATGAAATGGTAACGAAGCTACCAGATTCAGCAACAACTCCAGCAATCTCAGCTGCCGAGGGCATCTACTAGTGGGGGTGGCGTGCAATGCCAAGCAGATTCCTATGCTGCCCCATACCGCGTCAGGAACGGGAGACTTCACCGGATGTGGTTACTGGTATGTTACGAGTGTTTCACATTGATGGTATGTTACGAGTGTTTCACCTTGATGCTTATGCTTTGTTAGATCCAGGGGCTACCTTGTCTTTTGTGACACCTTATATTGCTAGTAGCTTTGGAGTCAGTTCCGAAATTCTATCAGAACCATTCTCAGTCTCTACTCCTATTGGTGATTCAGTTGTAGCTAGGCGGGTGTATAGAAGTTGCCCGGTCACAGTATTACAGAAATTCACCTCTGCAGACCTGGTAGAGTTATCCATGACTGACTTTGATATTACTCTAGGCATGGATTAGTTGTATGCATGTTATGCTTCGGTTAATTGTAGAACCCGTGTGGTGGAGTTTCGCTTTTTGGGTGAATCATTTTTAAAGTGGAAGGGTAGTTCATTCGTGCTTGTAGATCATTTTATTTTTTATATTAAGGCTAGGAAGATGAGTTCTAAGGGTTGTGTATACCATCTAGTTAGGGTTAAGGATGTTGAGTCTGAGACCCCTACTATCCAGTCAGTCCCGGTAGTGAGTTCCCAGAGGTCTTTCCAGATGATTTGCTAGGAGTTCCACCCGAGCGGGAGATTGATTTTGGTATCGACCTTCTTCCCTATATGCAACCTATATCTATTCCTCCTTACAGAATGGCTGCAGCTAAGTTAAAGGAGTTGAAGGACCTACTAGACAAGGGTTTCATTAGACCTAGCAAGTCTCCATAGGGTGCACCAGTTCTATTCGTCTGAAAGAAGGATGGTTCCCTTCGGATGTGCATTGACTATCGACAATTAAACAAAGTCACCATCAAGAACACTTATCCTCTACCCAGGATTGAAGATTTGTTTGAATAGCTTCATGGTGCCAAGCGCTTTTCAAAGATAGATCTCAGGTGCGGATACCATCAGCTTAGGGATCGGGAGAGTGACATTCTGAAAATAGCCTTTAGAAATTGGTATGATCCCTATGAGTTTGTAGTTATGTCTTTTGGGCTAACAAATGCTCCTGTAGCTTTTATGGACTTGATGAACAGGGTGTTCAATCCATATTTGTACATGTTCGTGATTGTGTTTATAGATGACATTTTCATATACTCTCAGAGTAAAGAGGATCATGCCGCTCATTTGAGGGTGGTGTTGCAGACTTTGAAGGATCGTCAATTGTATGCAAAATTCAGCAAGTGTGAGTTTTGGTTGAATGTTGTGGCATTCTTGGGTCATGTGGTGTCTAGTGAGGGTGTGCAGGTAAACTCACAAAAGATAGAGGCGGTAAAGAATTGGTCCAGACTGGTCAATCCTTCAAATATCAGAAGTTTCTTGGGCTTTGCTACTATCGGAGGTTTGTCGAGGGGTTTTCATCTATAGAGGCACCGTTGACTAAACTGACCTAGAAGAAGGTAAAGTTCCAATGGTTGGAGGGTTGTGAGAAAAGCTTCCAAGAGCTGAAGGCTCGACTCACCTCAGCACCAGTGTTGACCCTACCCGAGGGCACCGATGGGTTCATGGTGTATTTTGATGCTTCAAGGATCGAACTTGGGTGTGTATTGATGCAGCAGGGAAAACTTATAGCTTACACTTCTAGACAACTGAAAGTGCATGAAAAGAACTACTCGACTCATGATCTTGAATTGGCCGTTGTGGTATTTGCCTTGAAAATATGGAGACACTACTTGTACAGGGTCCACGTGGATGTGTTTACGGACCATAAGAGTTTACAATATGTGTTTACCCTGAAGGACCTCAATCTTCGCCAAAGGAGGTGGTCGGAGCTACTTAAGGATTATGACATGAGTGTCTTTTACCATCCGAGCAAGGCTAATGTAGTAGCAGACGCACTTAGTAGACTCTCCATGGAAAGTGTGTCCTATGTGAATGAGGGAAAGGAGCTAGTGAAGGACGTGCATTTTGATTCGATCAATGGCAGTGTTATAGTTCATAACGGATCAGAATCATCCTTAGTGACTAATATAAAAGCTAGACAAGATGAGGACCCTATTTTGGTAAAGTTAAAGGAGGCCGTTCAGAATCAGAAGGTAGAGGTCTTCTTCAAAGGGGAAGATGGTGTGCTTCGATACCATGGTCTCTTATGTGTTCCAAATGTTTATGATTTGAGGAACCGAATATTGCATGAGACTCATGGATCCAAGTATTCTATACATCCAGGTGCCACCAAGATGTACCGTGACCTAGGGGAAGTCTATTGGTGGAATGGCATGAAGAGGGACATAGAAGAAATTGTGGCTAAGTGTCCAAACTGTCAACAGGTGAAGGTTGAGCTCCAAAGACTCGGAGGAGTGCTCCAAGATATTAGCATTCCTAATTGGAAGTGGGAAGAGATCAATATGGACTTCATAACAGGTTTTCCTCGCACGCATCGGCAATATAACTCCATTTGGGTTTTTGTAGACAGATTGACCTAAGCCGCTCATTTTCTATCAATCAAAACCACTTATTCCGTGGAGGATTATGCTAAACTATACATTCGGGAGTTGGTTCAATTTCTTGGAGTTCCCTTGTCCATCATTTCTGACAGAGGTACTCAGTTTACCTCTCAGTTTCGGAGGTCGTTTCAAAAAGGACTGGGTACTCAGGTTAAGCTCAGCACAACATTTCACCCCCAAACGGATGGTCAAGTGGAGCAGACAATTCAGACTCTCGAGGACATGTTGAGAACATGTGTGATTGACTTCAAGGGTAGTTGGGATGATCATTTGCTTCTAATCGAGTTTGCATACAATAATAGCTACCATTCCAGCATTCAGATGGCTCCATTTGAGGCTCTCTATGGACGGAGATGTAGATCACCTATTGGCTGGTTTAAAGTCGGTGAAGTTGCGATGATAGGACCGAATTCAGTACATGAGGCCATGGAGAAAGTTTAACTCATACGGGACAGGTTGAAAACATCTCAAATTCTCCAAAAGTCCTATGCTGATGTGAGAAGGAGAGAACTTGAGTTCAAAGTTGATGATTGTGTTTCTAAGGGTGTCTCGCATGAAGGGAGTAATGAGGTTTGAAAAGAAAGGAAAACTCAGCCCTCGTTATGTTGTCCCTTACCGGATTGTGAAACGGGTTGTCCAGATGGAATATGAATTGGAGTTGCCCTCAGAATTTGCGTATGTGCATCCTATTGTCCATGTATCGCTCTTAAAGAAGTGTTTGAGTGATCCAGATCTAGTTGTCCCGGTGGATAGTGTCGGTGTGAAAGATAGCCTTAGCTATGAAGAGGTTTCGATGGAAATACTGGATCGCTAGGTTCAAAGGCTAAGGAATAAGAAAGTAGCTTCAATCAAGGTTTTGTGGAGGAATCAGAACGTTGAGGGGATACGTGGGAAGCCGAAGCAGACATGATGGCTAGATACCCACATATATTCTCTACCGGCTCAGTTCCAGCTTGAGGTATCGGTTCTTGCCCTAAAACTCTATTCAGTTTCAGGTTTAGTTTATGTTTCCCAGTTTCTTTCATGTATATGGATGTATGTGTGATTCATGAATTCAATTCAACCTTGTAGTTCAGTTCGGAGGTAGTCGTTCCGTCAGTTTTCAGCTTAAATAATCTGTGTTTGGATGTGATGATTACATTTCTCTGCTTTTCTATATGATTTTCAACATTTGAGGATGAATGTTCCCAAGGGGGGGATATTATTATACCCCGAAAGCTCAAAGATCAAACCTAGGAGTGGAAGCGGAGAAAAACTGGAAATTTTGCACTAGGTCACAGAACGAGTCATTCTGTGACCCGTGCGGGTAGACCACGAGTCTTGATGTGACTCATGGTGAAGTGCTGGACTCGATATGGAGGTTTGTCATTTGGGGTCAACACAGGCATGACCACAAGTCGTGGTTAGGCCCCACGACTCGTTGAGTCAGCCGTGGCCAAGGGAAATTGGAAGCAGGAGTTGGAGTAGTAGTGCACCTGACGGATTGGACCCCACGAGTCGTTTCAGACACCACAATTCATTGGGATGGTCATGGTCAGCAGATGAATTAAGGCTCGAGCAGTGGGACAGTAGAGGTAACGAGTGGTGACCACGAGTCGTGGTCACCAACGACGACCCGTTAGGTCCCTCATGGGGACCCCTCGAGGAAATATGGCTCATTGTCCCTTGTCTCGATCCGAGCCTATGTTCGGGTGGTAACAGAAAGTGATTTGAGAAAAAAAAAGAGTTAAAAGATAGTTAAGTGTGCCTGTTGAGGCTGAGCAAGAATCATCAGGACAATGACTCGTTCCATCATCCGAATTGAGAGAATGGCCAAAGATATGAAAGTTGGCAAAATTGAAGGGTGGACAATGAAGTACGTAATGATCTGTCAAGTTTGATAACGACTCATATGCACCTGTCGTGAAGGTTCATTATGATTGGAAGATGAAAGTTAGAAAATACCTAGGAGTGATATGAGAGACTCAATGAGTCATCAAGAAACTTAATGACTCATCGTAAAGACCCATTCACAGAAGTTTAGAGAAGCTGAAAATGCAGTCCCAGAAGTGATGAGCCACATAACAACTCGTTGCCTCAACCAATGAGTCATCCTTTGAGTCATTACTAGAGATGAAGTCAATGATCAGGACGAACCATCAACACATAGAATGACTCGTTAGGACCTCCAACGAGTCGTTACCACTGCCGAATCTGCAATCCTTTTTCGTTTAGGATAGGTTTTGATTAATTTCTATAAGTACTTTTCATAGGTTTCTTTTACAAGTTACGTAATTTTTACGCACTTTAACTAGTTTTGGAGTCCAAGAAACATACATGTCATTTTTTCTTGGATTTTGAAGCATTATTCACTCTTTGATTTTGGGATACTGTGTTCTTGTTGATAATTCAAGTGTTTGAATTTCTTCTACTCAATTCTCGTAAGTTTATAATTATGAATTTATATGTGATTTCTACTTGTATTCTTCAAGTATGAGATGCTAAATCCCATAACTAGGGTTGTGGGAATAATGATGAATTAACAGATGTAGGCATAGTACTTAGTAATTTTTGGATGGGGTTTATGCATGTATTGTTCTTCCCTTCATTTTAATTGCTTTTTGACAGTCACGAACGTTAGAATTTGCCTTATTCTTACTCACTGGATCAAGGGAATAATGAATGAAAAAAGGAACTAACAAGGGAGATTTGAGGCTATCAACTCTCATCTAATAGCTTGACTTTATCTGGGAATAGCTAATCTGAAATCAAAGGTATGAATTAATAAAGTATACACCCATAGAGGGATCAAGTTGTGTGGTGATAATCATTTATTTAGGGGACCAACCACTTAGGTGAATCTAACTTACCGATTTTGCATATTAAACACCAGGATAGATCACTAGTACAAAGTGCTTACTATGTTATAAAGTCATGGGAAACACAATCCTAGTCAACTCACTCATTGAATTCTACCAACATAAATTAATATTCTACTCTTGGTTACTCACTGTTTAATTCATTAGTTGTTACAAATTTTCCCCTTATTGGAAATAAGCCGACTAAAAATAATAGTAAGCACGTTAAATGAGGTCCTCACCATATTCCTCNGTGTATATGCCATTTTTTATTCAGCGAATCAAACGTTAAATGAGGTCCTCACCATATTCCTCACGGGATTCTACTCCAACCACGTTGGGTTCTATATTGAACACTAACCGCTTTATATCTCACTAAGAGGTGTAATTTGGGTGACATCACCCAATCCTTAGTAAGCTCAATTACATCCTCAATCAACAAGACCCATTTGAATTTTTCATATAATCTTCAAAGTCTTCCAGGGTGTCCACAGATCCAAATCACCTAAACTTTGGATTTGGACTCAAAAGACACTATGGAACAAGAATCTAGTGTCAAAAGTAACAAATCAAGCAAGAAAATATTTGTATTTTTTAAAAAAAAAATTCAAAAATTTTCTTTTATCAAATGTGAAAATTCCAAGACTAGATTTGTATTAACAAATCTAATCCTAGCTCTGATATCAATTGATACTATTCCAAAGATGGAATAGGGAATAACAAGAAAGAAAGGTAGAAAATAAGAGAAAAAAGGATAGAAAGGTAGACACAAAATTAGAATCAAAGGCAACCCTTACTAACAAGAAAAGACCTCAATTGAATATCCAATTGGCACCAAACCTATGAGAAGGACCTCAGGGGAATTAGATTTCCAAGCAACCCTTCTTTCCAAATCCAATTTACAATTAAAATCTTCAACAAGCTCTCAACTTTCAAAGAGTGTTTTAGTTCTTCATATTAATCAAATCTCCTTGGGGAAATAAAGATCCTACTATTTATACTAGGACAGAAAAAGGAAGACTAGCTATTACAATTATACCCTTAATGAAATAAGGGCCTTGTTTGGTTGTCTTTCTTTAGTTGAATTTATGGGAATTCAAGCAATGGCCATTTTCGTGCCCTGCCCATCTATTCACTAGCATTGCCACCTTGCACCTCTTATTTTATTTCATACTTCCAAGCTATCATCCACACATAGAATCCCCAGGAAGGCTCCATTATGCACTCAAGTGCATCCTTCTTTATGAATAGACCTTGTAGTACTTAGACTTCACGTGATTGGTTCCTTGTGAAAGAATTTGAGGCAACTCAACATACATCATATGGAAATTCAAAGACAGAATTCGAGAGTTGATGCTGCAGTATTGCGCCACGATCATCATAACATCAGGTGGGGGAGAGCATGTAGACTCTCCACATCATCATGCCATGTAGGGTCCATTTTGCATAAATATTTTCCATAAGGAAGCTTACATAAGCAAGAAAATACTACATATGGTGGAATATTCTAGAAAACTATGGAGATTTCCCAAGGAAGATCATAGAGTCTTATGAAATTTCTAAGGAAGTCCTTGAAATATTCTAGGCATGTAGAGAATTCTAGAAAAAGACTTATTTATAAATATGTAGAGGCGTATACAATAATTATTATTTACATATTAACTC
>JACEIK010002467.1:107771-118557 GCA_018107945.1 Datura stramonium
ACATGATTAGTTATTGTTTCTGCAGTTAGAATGAATTTTGGAAACTAATCTACAAGTTGGTGAAGTGGAGGAATGGACTCGGAAGCAAAACTCGGAAGTCAGCAAGAAAATGCTAAAACTTGATGCTCCGCGACAAGGCCGTGTCATGCCACCATCGCGGAGGCATTCTACCTAGAGTGGAATTTGAGTTGAATTCCAATAAAGGTGCACGATGGCACCGTGTCACGGATTCTATGCTCCGCGTTCACTTCAGTGACACAGTGTTGACTTAGTTGCACACCCAGATTCCAATGAAGGTTCGCAACATGTCTGTGGCACGGAGCTAACGCTCCGCGATACCCTCCATGCCACGCTGAGGATAATAATCCGGCATCCAAGTTCCAGTGAAGCTCTGCGACAGGGCCATGGCACAGAGCTGATGCTCCACGATACCCTCCGTGCCACGTTGCCAGTTTATTCTGAGAAATTTCTTACTTGTATAAACAGCACACTTAGGTTTTATTTTAAGATATCTGACATTTCAAGCTAGAACATGGGTATCAAGCAGTTGAGCTAAAGAAGTTCTTGGGTTAATTTTCTTCCTTTTTCTCTTAAATTTCAATTGCTTGTATGATTTATACTTGTTTGAAGATGTTTAATCATCGAATGAGTGGCTAATTCACCTTTGGATGAGGTTGAGGATGATTGCAGTAGTATGTAATTGATGTTATTTCAGTTTTTATCTTCTCTACACCAGTTGTTCTACTAATTCTTGTTTTCACTACATTAATGCTTGGCCATTGTTAATGTATATCCTAGAAGTCTAGTTTTATTTTCGAAAGGAAGATTAATTGGATAGATGTGAATTGGTAGGATATGTTATTTTCTTGGTTGAGAAATTAAGAGAAGATCAACATTCAGAATAGAAATATATTTGTAACGTCATATTTGGTCATTTATGGAATTTGTTGTGTATTGCTAGAATATGAGGTTTTTGCATCACAGAAATGTGTAATGTTATCTCATGATTCTTTAATTGGAGAGGAGTTCGAAAGATCCAATCTATGGGTTAATAATTCCTGACTAACAACTGAAGAGAAGTATTGACTGCAATTTAATCAATAAATTACATATCTGCATGTTTTGCCTTAACCTCAGCTTGTTCGTGCTATTGCTCAGATTATAATTTACAAACTTTTCACTTTAAGTTACATTAACTAGTATTCTTGAAAAATCACCATTTGTTCTGTTTGTCTTCTTGTTTAAAGAAGTGTGTATACTAAACACTTAAAGAAAAATTACTGCCACATTACAGTCCCTGTGGGTTCGATATCTGGCTTGAAATAAGGCCACTTTATTACTTGTACGACCACGTGCACTTGCGTGTAATTGAGAGTGAACAACGATCTATTATTGAAAATGATTACTTGATCTTGCAAGATCGTGAAAGATTCATGAGTAAATTTTCAAGTGACGCACAGTATGCTTAGTTGAAGTCTAAGTCTGTGGCATTAGATTGTTATATAAAATTGTTAAATTTGAAGAAGGGAATGGTCATGTGTAAATGATAACTAATGAGTGTTACTTGAGATTAAAAAAGGCCCTATAAAAGGATATGGCATGAGAAGAAAAAAAAGATAATAAAATTGCTTGGAAAAATGTAACACCCTAGAAGTTCCTAAGATCAGACCTGAGGGTTGAAATGGAGAAATCAAACCAAACTGCACCAAAACACATAACGAGTCATCAAGTGACTCGTTCGTTAGTGAGTCGGTGGGTGCAGGGGAGCCAAGGAATGCTGAAGCCAGAAGAATTAACAAATTGAGCTGACGAGTTATCCAATCACCTAATGACTCGTTCGGTGACTCGTCTAGTGTGAAGCAGAGATGAAACCTGAGATTCACAGGGGTCAGGATGAATTATTAAGTGACTCATTAGGTGTGATGATGAGTCATCAGATGAAGGCATCAAGCTAAGATTAGAAAGTGGGAATTTGGTCCAGTGGTGACGGGAGGTCTGGACAACTCATCAAGTCCCCCAACGAGTCATCCAATCACTCGTGGTGACTGGCAGTGCCTTATTTCCTGTCGAATCATTAAGGGCATTTTCATAAATTCCAAGCTCCTAGCTCCTAAATTACATTATCTTAATCTTGGGAAAGAGTGCGTAAGGGGAATATTCACCCAAGAATCATCATTCTAGTCCTAACACCCTAATTGGAAGGTCAAAATCCCTCAAGACTCTCAAGAACAAGCTAGGGTTCTTCAATCTCATCTTCTCAAACTCTCTTGGGGTTTCAAGCTAAGTCAAGAAATCAGTGAATCAAGGTATGTAGGGTTCATCAATGAGGGGCTCTTCCACCCTCATGCCCCTTCTCCAATTGAAATCATAATCTCCCATTACCCATGCCTTAATTTCAATTTTCTAGAGCTTTATTGGGTAGTGTTGAATTCCTCCATGATTCTCCTATGGGTTTAGCTATCTTGATCAAATTGATGATTCTATGATTAAGGTTTTGTATTTGTATCAAGTCTTTTATGAAATTACTACCAAGTATGATTATGAACTTCTAGGGTTAAATTCCCTTCTATTGAAATCCCATGATTTTCTTAGGATATCAACTCTCGAGTTTTAAGTTATGTATTATGACCATGATGTATGATTTTTACAAGAACCCTTAATGAATTTATGAATTACAAGTACGATGACTTCCTCAACTATGCATAGCTTTTACAAGTATCATTTTTATGTTTATGGCCAACTCAAGGACCTCTTTCATAGAAAGTTCACGTATTTTAAGCATGTTCATGTATCTTATGATTTTAATTAGCCCATGTATTTAAAGTATATTTCATGATTACTCTATGAGCATGTGCATGTTTTTGGGAGTAGTATCTAGCATTGAGTCAGGGTTTTGGGAACCTAAGCCTCAGAATTACGTGACAACATAGGACTATATTCATGTTAAGCCTATGGGGACTCTTTAGTTAACATGTCGTGTCATTGTCCCTTGCCTGGCAAGCTTGGGGAGACTCTGCCCACATGAGCAATATAGTTGGGGCATCATGTAAGCTCTATCATAATGGTGTCGGTTATTATAAATCTCCAACTGTTCCTTTGTAATACCCCAAAAGCCCTAAGCTTATAGCTGAGGGTTGAAACGGAGAAAATAAGATTTTCTGCACCAGGTCACAGCATGAGTCATCTAGTGACCCATGAGGTGCACCACTAGTTGTTAGGTGACTCGTGGAGTGAAGGGTGAGTTGGTAAGATTTTTGGGACAAGGAGTTGACCACGGGAGAGAGGCCATGAATCGTGGTTAGGACCAATAGTCGTTAAGTCTCTCGTGGTCAGTGGTTGGCTTGAAGGTGAAGATTTTGGGCAGTGCTCGTCACGACTCGATCACCACGAGTCGTGGTGTCCCTGATGGTGACCCTCAGAGGTATGAATTCCAATATAGTCCATGGAATGCCCCTCAAAGGTATGAATTCCATCTGTTGAGCATACAAAACTATCCGATATCCATATCCTGATGGAGCATGGAGGTTCTGCAATCCTTGTCTAGATAGTACACCACCCCTTGAACAAACCTGCTCACTCGTGCCCTCTGATCAACCACTAACTCTAGAGCATACTTTTTGACAGACGAGTGAACTCTAGGGCATATCCCTGCACTGTCACCTTCCCCTGCTTCAAATTCACAAACTCGGCCGCCTTCAACTCCCTCATCTCACAAGGGAAAAACCGATCTAGAAAAGCAACGTGAAACTCCTCCCAACTAATAGGGCCTGCTCCGGCTGCCCTACTATCCTTCCACTATTTAAACCAAATGTGTGCGACCCCTTTCAACTGATATGAGGCGAAATCAACACACTCTTCTCCATTCACCCCCATGACCTGGGTGATCTTTAAAATCTCATCAATAAACTCATGTGGATCCTCGTCCACCTTTGACCCAAGAAACTCTAGTGGGTTCATCCTTAGGAAATCTCTAACTCGTGCTACCACCACATTCCCATTCTATGGGACATGCGCCACTGCTTGCTAGTTGACCTGAGCGGTCAAGGCCTGCGCTAGAATCTGAATGGCTACCCTGAATTCAGCGTGGGCAACCAGCTCCGTTGCATGGTGCTCATGGACTGGTGGGGCTTTGGTCAACCTTTCGATGACCACCCAAATAGAGTCATACTTCCGACGAGTGCGAGGCAACCCTGTGATGAAGTCCATATTGATTTCTTCCCACTTCCAAGTAGGGATACTGATATCCTGAAGCACACCTCCTGGTCTCTGGTGCTCAACCTTCACTTGCTGACAGTTTAGATACTTAGCTACAAATTCTGCGATGTCCTTCTTCATGTCATTCCACCCTTAGACTTCCCGTAGGTCACAGTATATCTTGGTCGCACCTGGATGTATTGAATATCTGGAACCGTGAGCCTCATGCAACATCCGACTTCTTAAATCATCAATGTTTGGGACACACAAGCGACCCTGATATCGAAGCACACCATCTCCCCTTTTGGAGAAGACCTATACCTTCTGATTCTGAACGGCTTCCTTTAACTTTACCAAATTAGGTTCCTCGTCTTGTCTAGCATTTACATCAGTCACCATGGACGATTTTGATCCGTTCTGAATGATAACACTGCCATCGGTCGAGTCGACCAAATGAACTCCCAACCTTGCAAGCCGATGCACATCCTTCACCAGCTTCTTCATCCCCTCATCCACATGGGACACACTCCCCTAGAGAGTCTACTAAGTGCGTCTGCTACTACATTGGTCTTACCTGGATGGTAAAGGACACTCATATCATAATCCTTGAGTAACTCCAACCACCTCCTTTGATGCAGATTTAGGTCCTTCTGAGTAAACACATTTTGTAGGATTTTGTGGTCCGTAAACACATCTACATGGACCCCGTACAAATAGTGTCTCCATATCTTGAAGGCAAATACCACTGCCGCCAATTCAAGATCATGGGTCAGGTAATTCCTTTCATGAACCTTCAGCAGCCTGGAAGCATATGCTATGACTTTACCATGCTGCATAAATACACAACCAAGGCCAATTTTAGAAGCATCGCAATACACCACAAACTCATCGGTACCCTCCGGTAGAGTTAACACCGGTGCTGAGGTGAGTCGAGCCTTCAACTCCTAGAAGCTCCTTTCACAAGCATCCGACCATTGGAATTTCACTTTCTTCTAGGTCAATTTAGTCAATGGCACTACAATAGCTTAAAATCCCTCAATAAATCTCTGATAATAACAAGCTAAGCCCAAGAAACTCCTGATGTCTGAAGGATTCACCGGTCTAGGCCAATTCTTCACCGCCTCTACTTTTTGAGAGTCCACTTATACCCTCACTTGACACCACATGGCCCAAAAATGCCACTAGTTCAACCAAAACTTGCTCTTGCTGAATTTGGCATACAATTGGCGGTCCTTGAGAGTCTGTAGTACCATCCTCAAATGAGTGGCATGCTCCTCCTCGCTCCGAGAGCATATTAGGATGTCATCAATAAACACGATCACGAACATATCCAAGTATCGATTGAAAACCCTGTTCATCAAATACATAAAAGCTGCAGGACCATTCGTTAGTCCAAAAGATATAACTAAAAACTTATAATGACCATACCACGTCCTGAAGGCTGTCTTCGGGATGTCACTTTCCCGAACTATGAGTTGATGGTATCCAGATCTGAGATCTATCTTCGAAAAGCATTTGGCACCCTGAAACTGGTCAAACAGATCATCAATCTTGGGGAGAGGATACATGTTCTTGATGGTGACCTTGTTCAATTGCCGATAATCAATACACATACGAAGAGAACCATCTTTCTTGCGGACAAAGAGAACTGGTGCACCCCATGGGGATTTGCTTGATCTGATGAATCCCTTATCTAAAAGGTCCTTCAACTGCTCCTTCAACTTTTTTAGCTCAGCTGGAGCCATTTTGTATGGAGTAATAGATATAGGCTGCGTATCGGGAAGAAGGTCAATACCAAAATCAATCTCCCGCTCGGGAGGGATTCCCGATAAATCATCTGGGAACACTTTTGGATACTAACATACTACTAGAACTGATTGGATAGTCGAGGTCTCGAACGTAGCATCCTTAACCCTAACTAGATGGTATACGCAACCCTTGGAGATCATCTTTCTGGCCTTTAGATAGGAAATGAAACGACCTATAGGCACAACTCAACTACCCTTCCATTCTAAGACTGGTTCACTCAGAAATCTGAACTCTACTGCCCGAGTTCTACAATTAACTGAGGCATAACATGCAAATAGCCAGTCCATGCTGAGGATAACATCAAAACTGGTCATGGCTAACTCTACTAGATCTGCTGAGGTGACTTTTTGAAGGACTGTAATCAGAAAACTTCGATACACCCGTCTAGCTACAATTGAATCACCCACTGGAGTAGAGACATAAAAGTGTTTTTACAAGATTTCGGGACTGACTCTGAAACTACTAGCCACATAAGGTGTCACAAAGGACAAGGTAGCCCCTGGATCTAACAAAGCATATATATCAAGATGGAAAACTCATAACATACCAATTATTACATTCGGGGAGACCTCCTTCTCCTAGAGAGATGCTAAGGCATAAAATCTATTTTGGCGCTGACTGCTACCTGTGCTAGTATATGCCCCCTGCTGGGCTGGGCGTGCGGGTGGAGCTGCTGAACTGGAAGCTGGGCCTCGGCCCCTATCATGGCCCTGTCTAGCTTCTGGGCAATCCCTGAGCATGTGTTTGAGCTTTCCCCACCCAAAGCAAGAACCTGTACCTGCCAAACACTTACCCGTGTACCTGCGACCACACTTTTCGCAAACGGGGATACTGGAATTTGCGGGCCTACTCCTCTAACCCCTAGAGCCTGATGCTCGTCCTCTATGGTCATGCCTAGGTCTTGATTTCACACTCATCGCCGAAGATATTAGGGTTGAAGTTCTCTAGTGGGATTGTTGTCGGTGTCTACCACCTGGCCTCGGTTGAGAGAACCTATAGCAGTCGGTCCTGGCCCTCTTGGCCTCTCACTCCCTCAGATGTGCCAACTTCATCTACTTGGCATACAAAACTATCCAAGGGAAATCCATATCCTGATGGAGCATGGCAGTTCTACAATTCTTGTCTAGATAGTCCGCCACCCCATAAACAAACCTGCTCACTCGTGCCCTTTGATCAACCACTAACTCTGGGGCGTACTTTGACAAACGAGTGAACTCTAGGGCATATTCCTGCACTGTCATCTTCCCCTGCTTCAAATTCATAAACTCGACCGCCTTCAACTCCCTCATCTCACGAGGGAAAAATCGATCTAGAAAAGCAACGTGAAACTCCTCCAAACTAATAGGGCCTGCTCCGGCTGCCCTACTATCCTTCCACTTTTTAAACCAAATGTGTGCGACTTTCAACTGATATGAGGCCAAATCAGCACACTCTTCTCCATTCACCCCCATGACCTGGGTGATCTTCAAAATCTCGTCAATAAACTTATGTGGATCCTTGTCCACCTTTGACCCGAGAAACTCTGGTGTGTTCATCCTTAGGAAATTTCTGACTCATGCTACCGCCGCATTCCTTTTCTAGGGGACATGCGCCACTGCCTGCTGGTTGATTTGGGCGGTCAAGGCCTGCGCTAGCATCTGAATGGCTGTCCTAAATTCAACATGGGCAACCGTCTCCATTGCCATCCTCGTGGCCATTTCCATTTCCATTTCTTCTACCGTTAACTCTGTGGGGAGGCATGATTCTACAATCACGAATAGCACGAGTTAGAAGGATAGAGAGACATTTCACCACATGACATAGATCATGAAAGAAGGGAACATTTCCTAAACGTCTCGTAGCCTCTTCGTCATAAGTGTGTCGCACTTTACACCTATGAAAAAGACTCTACTTAATGCAGCTTTTAGACACCCTAGGACACTTCAAAACATATTTCTCTGATACCAAGTTTGTCACGACCCAAAAATGGGCCCATATCGAGATACGGGACAAGGAGCCCCGAGAAACTCCAAGTCGACCCACGGCATGAACATGCATCTAACTCGATCAATAAAAGCGGAAGACTTAACATAATGAGCATAATGGAAATCTAATCATAACATAACATCAAAATCGGAATTCACATAATACATGACGAGTTGATTACTACATACAGTCTGAAAGCCACTAATATATCTGATGGGTTGATGGGACAACACCCCCAACTAACCCGACAAGTCAGGTAAACTGAAAATATGCAACATAACTGAATGGAAAAGGGGCCCTCGACAGATGAGAATTCACCAATAGATACTGGATGCTAACTCTGGAAGCTGGCTATTGACGGGGCTGAGCTTGAAGATCGGAGCCTGTATCATAAAATGATAAAACATAGAGTATGTGCTTAGTGCGTGGAATGTACCGAGTATGCATGGTAAGCAAAATCGCGTAATTTAAATAAAATCATTTAAAACATGCATAATATAAAACACAATTAAGATAAAAATCTGAGAGTAGGACTTGCATGTTATTTTCTAAAATCATGATCTGAACATAACTGAACATCATAGCTGAATCAAATGATCCAAAGATGAAATCTGATAAATATAAGTAAAACTAAACATTGGGTCAAACCTGCTTTAGAACATACATACATACATATATATATATATCTTAAATCATGAGGAACAATGGGAGACTCATCATATAACCGACATTACCACGATAGAGCTTATGTGGTCCTAACTCTCACACTGAAGTGGGCAGAGTCGTCTAGAGCCTTTCTAGGGCTAAAAACGCTACCATGATATCGATATCAAGCTCAAGGCCCCCTTGGGGCAGGGGAAAGCTCACATAGAAGGTCCCAAAATAATTTGATCATGCCTACATTTGCGCGTAGTTCTGAGGTATAGGGTTGACTGACTCTTAGCCTACTCGGTGCTAGACACTACTCCCAAAAACATGCATATGCTCTCCATCATTTTTCAATGAAGCTGACCATCGTCTATTGATAAAGCTGAATAATCATTTAAATATAAAATCTGAAATCATACATGAGCCTTGGCTCAAACCATACCATAAGATGAACATAATTGGGAGTCTTGACTCCAAAACCATGTGGTTAGCTAATTAACTTGAAATCATAGATCATACTTGAACATATGGGCTTTCCCAATACTTAAACATGCTTGAACATACTTAATTCACTTGAAAATATGATCATAGACATGGGTAACTTGAAAACATTCTTTTCCTCATAAATATCTCATCACACTTGAACATACATCATAAATCTCAACTTTCATAAACTTCTCATGGATGGGCATTATAGTTTATAAAACTTGAAACATGGTTTATAATTGAAAATAATGTAAAACTTGCCCATGAATCATAATTTAATAGTAGACACATACTTAGATCATACCCATGTAGAAAATTAGGAAATTCATGTATTGGGTTAAAACCCCATTGAATCAACATATAGATTTTCATAAAGTAAAGAGGGATTGGGAATGGGTGTGAACAAATTCACCCATTCATAAACTTACATACCTGAGATGGACTGATTGCACCAGTCCCTTAATTTCTCAATGGAAAATTGAAGAAAAACTTGACGGGATTAAGCTTGATCACCTCTCTAGCTCTCTAAGTTTGCATGCATGAGTAGGAATAGTCTAGAATAAACTTGTCCCTCTTAATACTCACTATTCTTAGCTGAAAATGATGTAGTTTAGGCCTTAGGATCATAGGAATTATGAAAAAACCCTTACTAAATTCACATAAAATTACTAACTGTCAGTTCCCACGAGGGACTAGATGAGTCGTTACTAGGAGAACAACTCATCGTCTGATGTCGTCGTGTGAACTGCCACTTTTTCTAAAAGGGTCCCCATGAGGGACCTAACGGATTGTCATTGGTGACCATGATTCGTGGTCACCACTCGTTACCTTCACTGCCCAACATCTCAAGTCATTCCAAAGGCTGACCACGACTCACCTAACAAATCGTGGGTTTGACCATGACTCGTGGGGTCCAATCGTGAGGTACACAGCCAACTCCTCTTTCACATTCCAAATTCCCTTGACCACGGGTGACCTGACGACTCGTAGGGATGACCACGACTTGTGGTCACACCCGTGGTCACTCCAACTCTGAATTTTCCAGGTTAGTCATCACCCCTCACGACGAGTCAATTAATGACTCGTGGTCAACCTGATGGGTCACATGATGACCCGTTTTGTGACCTGGTGCAGAAAATCCTATTTTCTCCATTTTAACTCCCGGGTCCGATCTTAGGGCTTTCGGGGTATAAAAAAATTGCCCTATCACGATCCTTTAAAAAGTCACCTCAACCAACCTAGCGGAGTTAAATATGATCGACTTTGATGTTATATTCGGTATGGATTGGTTAATGCATGTTATGCCTCAGTCAATTTTAGAACCCATATGGTAGAATTTCTATTTTCGGGTGAACCAGTCCTAAAGTGGTAGGGTAGTTTAGTTGTGCCTGCAGGTTGCTTTGTTCCTATCTCAAGGCTAGAAAGATGATCTCCAAGGGTTGTGTATGTCGTCTAGTTTAGGTTAAGGATTCTACGTCTAATACCCCGACTCTTCAGTAAGTTTCTGTTGTATGTGAGTATCCAGAAGTGTTTCCAGAAGATCTACCAGGAGTCCCTCCCAAGCGGGAGATTGACTTTTGCATTGATCTTCTCCATGATACACAGCTCATATTCATTCCTCCTAATAGAATGGCTTTTGCCGAGCTAAAGAAGTTGAAAGAGTAGTTGAAAAATCTCTTAGATA
>JACEIK010002467.1:119351-146421 GCA_018107945.1 Datura stramonium
GCGGCACGACGCAAGTCTCTTGACTACTCAGAATTCGTCAAGTGACTCATATTCATCCTCTAGTGCTGAGATTACACTGTATTCCTTGGGTTGCTACATTTTTCAGCAGATGTTTAAGTGACCTCTTCTTTGTTTAGTCTAAACTTCAGTTAGATAGCCTCTACATCTACTAAGGCCCTCCCAGTCGCAAGGAATGGTCGCCCCAGAATGATGGGGACCTCATAATCAACCTCGCAATCCAAAATCATGAAGTTTGCTGGGAATATGAATATGTCCACCTTAACCATTACATCGAACAAGATCCCCACCGACTTCTTCAAAAATTTGTCGGCCATCAATAGCCGCATAGTGGTCAGTGTGGGGGCTCCTAAGCCCAATTTCTTAAATACTGCCAAGGGCATCAGATTGATGCTTGCTCCCAAATCACAAAGTGTCCTTGCGAAATCGACATTACCAATGGTGCACGATATAGTGAAAGAACTTGGGTCTTCCTTCTTTTGAGCCAGGACCCGTGTAGCTATGGCACTACAGTGATGTACATTGTCTACCAGCTCATAGAATACGGATCTCTTCTTCGTCACCAAGTCCTTCATAAACTTAACATATCCCGGCATTTGTTCCAATGCCTCTACAAATGGTATGTTCATAGACAGTTGCTTAAGCATCGAAAGGAATTTATGGAACTTACCATTTTCCACCTTTTTATTCATTCTTTGAGGGAATGGTGGCGGTGGTCGCGGGATATCTCTGTGCACTTGAGTTTCTCCTTGATTACTGTCAGGTGATTTCTCCTCTATCGGGGCCTTTGGCAACTCAACACTCTCTATCTCAGCACTCTTATCATTCTCCTCAATAATGCTCTCTTTCTTCCATTCAACTACAACCGAAAAAGGGAGGTCAACTGTAGTCTTACCACTCCTAGTCATCACCACCATGCAATGGCCATCATTCTTTGGGTTCTGGACGGTGTTGCTAGGTAGTGTACCCTTTTTTCTAGGGTTTAGTGATGCTGACAATTGCCCAAGCTGCTGCTCAATCTTCTTGATGGCGGTTGCATGAGATTCCAATCTCTAACCCATACTTGATATTTCACCATGGATCTCTTTCAATTGCTTATCAGTGGACCTCACCTTTTTCAGCATCTCGGTCATCACGCTCTCTTACTTTGATTGCCCAGCCTCCCCCTCTCGTGCATTAGGAGGCACATAAACTCCAGCCCAGTCATTGCGGTAGCCATTGTTTCTTCTCCATTCTCCACCGCACTCATGACTGTGGCTCCTATCTCTGTACCCATTTCGGTTGTAGTTGTCTCTGTATTGGTTCCAACCTTGGTTTCCAGAACCTTGGCGCCAATTGTCTTGTCTAGAGGCTTGGGCGTTGGCTCGGAAACCCGCCACTTGGCTGTCCAGGAAATTTGCCTCTTCCTCGGAGTCAGAGTGATCAGCTCCCGGCTCCATTCCTTGTGTCCCCACTGCATTTACCTTTTTGGCTCCTGCTCCCATGATGTGCTTTGTAAGAAAACCAACGATGTGCACATGTGAACCAACTCCTGATCGCATTCTTCTTCATTCCTACGTTGGTCTGCAGTCAAACCAACAACATATATACCGACCATTGCATCAGCCTCCCTGGTTTTCCATGCCCTCCTTATCTTAGTCACCTTGTCAAGGATTGTAGCAGCTTGCTCCCAGGATTGACTCATCAATGCTCCTCCTGCCACCGTGTCTGCAATAGCTTTTGTGCTATACCTCCTACCGAAGTATGAAGTAGACATTGTCAATAAAGAACCCAACTAGAGGTTGGGGTCGAACCCACAGGGAATATGGAAGAGCTAGACTAAATCTGGTAAGTGAACTTGTTAGGTAGTTACTCCAAATAAAGAATGAAAGATAACTAGGGTCTTATGTTCCCCATGGGTTCATAACTGCTTCGGGTATACATACGTGATCATCACCAATGCTTACTTATAGAACTGATAACTTAGGTTCATTCAAACGACTGGTTCGTCCCTATTGAATGACTATACTCAATCACCGGGTCAAGTCTCATTAGCGATTGCAAACTAACAGTTATCAATATGTCCCAAATTTGACTATCGTGCGACCATAGCTCAAGTTAATACAATGATCATCAAGATCAAGGCTTTGTTGTAATTCTCTTTTCCTAATCTCTACCTCTCTAGGCTTAAGAAAGTAAAGAATTTGGGCATGTCCTAATTTTGTACATCGTTAAGAAACGTTTAAGCGTGAAGAGAATACAATACAAGTGTTTTGCATTGGTTTTGAATCACTTTTATGTAACCCTAGCTTGTTAATCCACCATGGTTCCCACAACCCTAGCTATGGAGGTTTTAGCCTCTCATAGTTGCAAGATTGTGATTTGCATTCATAATTAAATACATAAATCAATACTTACAATTATGGATGAGAGAAAAACTTCTTTGTATTAATCAGCAAAATCCTCAAGAAAAATATGAAGATCAAGAGAAGGTCAAGAAAAGGTTGATCACAAGTTGAACAACTGAATTCTCACGCCTAATTCTCTGTAACTTGATTTCTAACTACTTCTAATCACTCCTAATCACCTCTCCTATGAAAATAAAATATAAAACGTATTTATATAGACATAAAAATTCTTTTCCTAGGCTAACAAGGTGAATTTCCATAACTGAAGTCGTCTGCATCACGACCTGTCCTACGACCCGTAGCAGGTATGTACGGGTCGTACCTGCTTCCCATATGTCATTGGCTGGCTGAAATTTGGCTAAGTGTTGGACCTTGGTATGACTCGTAAATGCTTCCTACGAGTTGTACAGTGCTTCTGTTGCTTGACTCTAAGACTTTGCAATTTTTCTGAAGTTCTTCACGAGTGCTTTGGTACGTCTCGTACCTTGATGCCACGACTCATATTGTCTATCCATAGCAGGAGTTAGCCTCTTGTGCAAATCTTCTGAATCTTTCCACGACTTCTTCACTACGGCCCGTACAAGCTTTGTATGACTCGTATTGAGAGTTATATGATGCACTCTTCATCCTTAGCCTTCTGAAACTTCTCAGTACCTACAGTACGACTCGTAGCAGCTTCCTACAGCTCGTACTGAGAATTATGACTTAAGCCTATTTTCTGCACTTTCAAGCTATCTTTTGCACATTTTTGCTCCAACACCTATTTATCCTGTAACCAAAGAAAAAGTGCCTTATATCCATATAAATATACCTAAGTCCATGCTATTTTCTTAATTTTGAGCATCAAAAGTGTTGTAAACTCACAGCACATCAATATAGCATGGTAAGGTCACTGCATATGCATTTAGACAGCTTAAGACTCATGAGAAGAAATATCCGGCGCATGACTTAGAGTTGGCAGCTTTGGTGTTTTTCTTGAAGATTTGGAGACACTATTTGTATGGGGTGCATGTGGATGTGTTCACGGACCATAATAGCCTTCAAAACATATTCACTCAGAAGGACCTGAATTTGCGGCAAAGGAGATGGCTAGAGCTTCTCATGGACTATGATATGAGTGTACTTTATCATCTTGGCAAGGTCAATGTAGTGACGGATGCTCTTAGTAGGCAACCCATGGAGCATGTGTCTCATGTGGAGGATGGGAGGAAAGAGTTGGTGAAGGATGTCACTAGGCTTGCTCGTTTAGGGGTTCGCCTTGTTGATTCAATGGATGGTGGTATGATTGTTCAGAATAGGTCGGAATCTTCTTTGGTGACGGAAGTCAAAGCTAGGAAAAATGAGGATCCTATCCTAGTATAGCTAAAAGAAGCTTTCCGAAATCATAAGGTGGAGGTTTTCTCCCAAGGGGGAGATAGTATACTCCGATATCAGGGACAATTGTGTGTTTTGGCTGTGGATGACTTTAGAGAGTGGATGTTGAACGAGGATCATGGAGAGGTACTCTATCCTCCCAGGTGCCACCAAGATGTACCGTGATCTACGGGAAGTCTATTGGTGGAATGTCTTGAAGAAGGACATAGCGGAGTTTGTGACTAAGTGTCCGAATTTCCAACATGTGAAAGTTGAGCATCAGAGACCTAGAGGTATGCTTCAGTACATTAGTATTCCTACTTGGAAGTGGTAAGATATCAATATGGACTTCATTATAGGCTTGCCTCATACATGCTGACAATATGAATCTATATGGGTGATTGTGGACAGGTTGACCAAATCAGCCCATTTCTTACTGGTTGAAACTACCGATTCAACTGAGGATTATGCTAGATTATACATTCGGGAGTTAGTTCGGTTGCATGGAGTCCCATTGTCCATCATCTTAGATGGGGTTATTCAGTTCACCCCTCAATTTTGGAGATCATTTCAGAAGGGGCTTGGCATTCAAGTGAAGTTTAGCACATCTTTCCACCCCCAAACAGATGGTCAGGCTGAGTGGACCATTCATACTCTTGAGGATATCTGAGAGCATGCATGATTGATTTCAAGGGCAGTTGGGATGATCACTTACCTCTCAATGAGTTTACCTAGAATAACAATTACCACTCCAACATTCAGATGGCTCCATTTAAGGCTCTCTACGGGCGGAGGTGTAGATCACCCATTGGGTTGTTTGAGGCAATTGAATCTACATTGATAGGGCCAAATTCAGTTCATGAGGCTATGGAGAAGGTTCATCTTATTAAAGATAGACTGAAAACTGCTCAGAGTCATTAGAAATCTTATGTGGATGTGGTGAGGAGAGAGCTTGAGCTTGAGGTTAATGATTGGGTATTTCTAAAGGTGTCTCCCATGAAGGGAATAATGAGGTTCGAAAAGAAAGGGAAGCTTAGTCCCCGGTATGTTAATCCTTATAGGATTCGGAGGCGAGTTGGCAAGGTGGCATATGAGTTAAAGCTACCAACCTAGTTGGCTTCGGTGCATCTAATTTTCCATATATCTTTGTGGTGACCTAGCATTAATTATCCCAGTGGAGAACATGGGTATGAAGGATAGCCTTACCAATGAGGACGTTGGGGTTGAGATCCTTGATCGTTCAGGTTCGAAAGTTGAGGAACAAGGAAGTAGATTCAGTGAAGGTTTTATGGAGGAATCATCTTGTTGAGGGAGCTATGTGGGAAGCTGAAGCAGATATAGTGGCTAAGTACTGGCATCTTTTTCCTTCTGGCTCAGTACCATCATGAGGTACCAGTTTCCTTCTTAGTACTCTATTCAGTTTCATGCCAAGTTCATGTCTCTAAGTTTCTTTCATGTTACTGCATGCATGTATATTTCATGAATTCAGCCATGAATATTAGTTCGAAGTTAGTCACTCCATCCGTTTTCAGCTTCAGTTGTCCAGTTTTGGGATTGTAGTTCTTTTCCCATCCTTTCAGTATGCTTATTCTATATTCGAGGAGAAATGTTCCCAAGGGGAAGATAATGTAACACCCCAGAAGTCTCTAAGATCAGACTCAAGTGTTGAAACAGAGAAATCAGACCAAATTGCACCAGAACAAAGAATGAGTCATCAAATGACTCGTTAAGTGAGTCTCGGGTGTAGGGCATCTATGGAATGCTAAAGCCAGAAGTCTTAAAGAATTAAGGTGACGAGTCATCCAGACACCTAATGACTCATTAGGTGACTCATCCAATGTGAAGCAGAGATGAAACCTGTGATTCAGCGGGGTGAGGATGAATCATTAAGTGACTCATCAGGTGTGATGATGAGTCGTCGGGTGGAGGCGTCAAGCTAAGATCAAAAAGTGGGAATTTGGTCCAGTGGTGACAGGAGGTTAGGATGATTTGTCAAGTCCCCCAACGAGTCATCCACTTACTCGCGGTGACTGGCAGTGTCTAATTATTTGTCGAATCATTAAGGGTGTTTTTGTAAATTCTAAGCTCCTAAGTCCTAAACTATGTTGTTTTAAGCTTGGGAAAGAGTGCTTAAGGGGAATATTCACCCTAGAACCTTCATTTTACTCCTAACACCCTAATTTGAAGATAAAAATCCCTCAAGGCTCTCAAGAACAAGCTAGGGTTCTTCACTCTCATCTTGTCAAATTCTCTTGGGGTTTCAAACTAAGTCAATAAATTAGTGAATCAAGGTATGTAGGGTTCATCAATGAGGGGCTCGTCCACCCTTATTCCCCTTATCCAACTGAAATCATGATCTCCCATTCTCCATGCCCTAATTTAAAATTTCTAGGGCATTATTGGGTAATTTTGGATTCCTCCATGATTCTCCTATGGGTTTAGCTATCTTGATCAAATTGATGATTCTATGATTAAGGTTTTGTATCTCTATCAAGTCTTCCATGAAATTACTATCAAGCATGACTATGAACTTCTAGGGTTAAATTCCCTTCTATTCAAATCCCATAATTTTCTTATGATATAAACTCTCAAGTTTTAAGTTATGTATTATGATCATGATGTATAATTTTAATAACAACCTTTCTTGAATTTATTAATTAAAAGTATGATGAATTCCTCAAGTATGCATAGCTTTTACAAGTATCATGTTTATATTTATGGCTGACTCACGTACCCTTTTGTGGAAAGTTCACGTATTTTAAGCATGTTCATGTATCTTATGATTTTAATTGTCCCATGTATTTCAAGTATATTTCATGATTACTCTATGAGCATGTGCATGTTTTTGGAAATAGTATCTAGCATCGAGTAGGTCAGGGTTTCGGGAACCCAAGTCTCAGAATTACGTGCCAACATAGAACTATATTCATGTTAAACCTATGGGGACTCTTTAGTGAACATGCCATGTCATTGTCCCTTGCCTGGCAAGCTTGGGGCGACTCTGCCCACTTGAGCAAGATAGTTGGGGCATCATGTAAACTCTATCATAATGGTGTCGGTTATGATAAATCCTCCCACTGTTCCTTTGTAATACCCCAAAAGCCCTAAGATCATACATGAGGGTTGAAACGGAGCAAACAGGATTTTCTATACCAGGTTATAGGATGAGTCGTCCAGTGACCCATGAGGTGCACCACGAGTCGTTAGGTGACTCGTGGATTTAAGGGTGAGTTGGTAAGATTTTTAGGCCAAGGAGTTGACCACGGGAGAGAGGCCATGAATCGTGGTCAGGGCCAATAGTTGTGAAGTCTCTCGTGGTCAATGGTTGGCTGGAAGGTGAAGATTTTGGGCAGTGCTCATCACGACTCGGTCACCACGAGTCATTGTGTTCCTCATGGTGACCCTCAGAGGTGTGAATTCTAGTATAGGCCACGGAAGGTAGACCATGGCGCGTTCCCTTAGGCCACGAGTCATCCAGTCCCTCGTTGGGACTAGCAGTGTGTATTTTCCTACAAATTTAGTAAGGGTTTTTCCGTAATTCCTAAGATTCTAATACCTAAACTATGTCGTTTTAAGCTCAGATAAGTATGTTTTAAAAGGGTTTAGTTTATTCTAATCCTATTCCTCTCCATGCATGCAAGCCTAGTAGTTCAAAGGGGTGATCAAGCTTAGATTCATCAAGTTCTTCCCCAAATTCCTTTGGTCTCTTAAAAGGGTGGTGAACTCATATTCTCCCAGGTATGTAGGGTTATGAATGGGTGTATCCATCCACTCCCTTGCCTAATCCCTCTTCAATTTCATGTGATTTTTAAGTTGATGAATCTATGGGATTTTAACCCAACTTGTGAATTCTCTAAGTATCTATCATGGGTAATCTCTATGCATATTTCTAATGTTGAATTATTATTTATAGGAATGTTTTATAATATTTTCAGTTACAAATTATGATTTTAAAGATTTACAAATATGATGCCTATCTATGGTAGTTCATGAAAAGATGACATTTTTATCTATGCTTCTAGTTATGATGAGATGTTCATGATAAAAGTATAATTTCGAATTACCCATGTCTACGTTCATGTTTTGAGTAATCAAAGTATATTTCAAGCATGTTTACGTATTGTGCAAGCCCATATGATCAAGTATGTCTCATGATTTATCTAAATTTCATGTTATTAGCTTACCACATGGTTTTGGAATCTAGACTCCCACTCTTGTTTAGCTTGTGGTATGGTTTGATTCAAGGCTCTTCATGTTATGTATTCAGAATATGTATGTCATGTCATGATTCAGCTTCGTCACTAGACGATGGTTAGCTTCGTTGAAAAATGATGGAGAGCATATACATGTTTTTGGAGTAGTGTCTAGCACCGAGTAGGCTAAGGGTCAGTCAACCCTATGTCTCAGAACTACGTGTCAATGTAGGTATGTTTAGATTATTTAGGACCTCCCTTGTGAGCTTTCCCTTCCCCCAAGGGGCCTTCATCTTGATATCGATATCATGGTAGCATCCTTATCCCTAGCAAGGCTTTGGACAGCTCTTCCCACTTGAGTGTAGTAGTCGGGACCACATAAGCTCTATCGTGGTAATGTCGGTTATATGACGAGTCTCCCATTGTTCCTCATGAATTCAGTTATGCATGTTATCAATCATGATATTATGTTTTCAGCAGGTTTGACCCAATGTTCAGTTTTATGTATGATTAACAGTTTTTAGCTTTGGGCCATTCGATTCAGTTATGATATTCAGTTATGTTTAAGTCATGTTTTCAGATAATGGCATGCAAACCCTACTCTTAGACTCTTATGATGAAATGTTTATGATATGCATGATCTATGGTTTTACTTATCGATTTTACTTACCATGTATACTCAGTACATTCCACGTACTGACCGCATACTCTATGTTGTATCATTTCATGATACAGCTCAGACATTCAGGCTCAGTCCCGTCGCTAGCCAATTCTTCAGTGTTAGCATCTCCCAGTCAGAGTTGGTCAGTCCTCATCTTTTGAGGGCCCTTCATATCAGTTATATTCAGTTTTTCAATTTCAGACTTTAGTGAGTTAGTTGGGGTCTTATCCCATCAACTCGTTATTAGTAGAGGCTTATCAGACATAGTATGTATTCATCTTCAGACTTGTGCTATGTATTTAGTTATTTGACGTCATTAGATTTTTATAATTCCGCTATGTTATATGTTAGATTTCCACATTTAAAATGTCGAGCTTAGATGTTATGTTCATTCCATGGGTCGACTTGGAGCCTCTTGGGGTTATTTGTCCCGTATCTCGATCCGGACCTATGTTCGGGTCGTGATAAACTTGATATCAGAGCATTAGGTTTTGAAGTTTTCTAGAGTATCTGAAAGTTGCGTTAAGTAGAGTATTTTTCATGGATGTAAAGCGCGCCACACTTATGATGAAGAGGCTATGAAACGTTTAAGAAATGTTATCTATGCCATGTGAGGAAATGTCACTCTATCCTTCTAACTCGTGCTATACGCGTTTTCACCAATAGACCCCACCAGCCCCGAGGAGCATGTACCCCGAGCTGGTTGCCCATGCGGAGTTCAGGGCATCCATACAGATGCTAGCTCAGGCTTTGACCGCCCAGGTCAACCAACAGGCGGTAGAGCATGTCCCTTAGAATGGGAATGCCGTAGCAGCGAGAGTCTGAGATTTTCTAAGGATGAACCCTCTGGAGTTCCTTGGGTCAAAGGTGGACGAGGATCCACATGAGTTTATTGATGAAGTTCTGAAGATCACCCAGATCATGGGGGTGACCGGGGAGGAGTGCGCAAATCTAGCCTCCTATAGTTGAAATAGGTTGCGCACATCTGATTCAGGCAATGGAAGGATAGCAGGACAGTTGGAGAAGGCCCTATTGGTTGGGATGAGATCCATACTGCATTTTTGGATTGGTTCTTTTCTCGTGAGATGAGGGAGATTAAAGCAGTTGAGTTTGTGAATCTGGCGGAAGGTAAGATGACATTCACAGAGTATGCTTTAGAGTTAATATGCTTTTCCAAGTATGCACCTAAGATGGTGACAGATCAGAAAGCCCGAGTGTTTGTGCATAGGATAGCAGACTATTTGGTTAAAGACTGCCAGACCGCGATGCTTCATTAGGACATGGATTTCCCCCAGATAGTTCTATATGCCCAGCAGATAGAGGCGGTGCAGGTAAGTGAGTAGGAGAGAGAGGCCAAGAGGGACAAGACTGATAGCTTTGGATTCTCCCAGTAGAGACCTGGTGGTGGGCATCGTCAGCAGTCCCACCAGAGATCTTCAGCCCCAGCGCCGTCAGCTGTGAGTGTGCCATCTAGATCTAGGCGCGACCAGAGGGGATGAGCATCAGGCTCTTGAGGTCAGGGGAGCAGACCCATAGAGTCCAGCATCCTAGAGTGCGGCAGGTGTGGACGGAGACACACCGGTCAGTGTTTAGCCGATTTAGGTGCTTATTTTGGGTGTGGGAAGATCGTACATATTCTCAGAGATTGTCCAGCATCCAGATAGGGCCATGATAGGGGACGAGGCCCAGCCACTAGCTCATCAGCCCCACCAGCATGCTCAGCCCAGTAGGGTGCATCCACTAGTGCAGGTGGTGGTCAGTGCCAGAACAGATTCTATGCCCTAGCATCGTCGGAGCAGGAGGTCTCCCCAGATGTAGTCACTTGTATTTTATGAGTATTTCACCTTGATGTATATGCATTGTTAAATCCAGGGGATACTTTATCTTTTGTGACACCCTATGTTGCTAGTAGTTTCAGAGTCATTCCTGAAATCCTATCAGAACCCTTCTCAGTCTCTACTCCAGTAGGTGATTCAGTTATTGCTCAACGGTATATAGAAATTGCCCTGTCACAGTCCTTCACAAAGTGACCTCAGCAGATTTAGTAGAGATAGCCATTACAAACTTTGATGTTATCTTTGGCATGCATTGGCTATATGCATGTTATGCCTTAGTAAATTGTAGAACCCGTGTGGTAGAGTTCCAATTTTCGAGTGAGCCAGTCCTAGAGTGGAAGGATAGTTCAGTTATGCCTGTAGGTTGCTTCATTTCCTACCTTAATCCGAGAAGGATGATTTCTAAGGGTTGCGTGTACTATCTAGTTAGGGTTAAGGATGCTACATTTGAAACACCGACTATCCAGTCAGTTCCTATAGTGTGCAAATATCAAAAAGTGTTTCCAGATGATTTGCCAAGAATTCCTCCCGAGCGGGAGATCAATTTTGGTATTAACCTTCTTCCCGATACGCATCCTATATCTATTCCTCCTTACATAATGGCTCCAACTGAGCTAAAGGAGTTGAAGGAGCAGTTGAAAGATCTCTTAAACAATAATTTCATCAGACCTAGCAAATCCCCGTGGAGTGCACCCATGCTCTTTGTCCGAAATAAAGATGGTGCCCTTCGGATGTGCATTGATTAACGACAATTGAGCAAAGTCACCATCAAGAATAGGTATCCCCTTCCCAGGATTGACAATTTGTTTGACCAGCTTTAAGGTGCTAAGTGTTTCTCAAAGATAGACCTCAGATCTGGATACCATCAGCTCAAGGTGCGGGAGAGTGACATTCCAAAGATAGCCTTCGGGACTCGGTATGGTCACTATGAGTTTGTAGTTATGTCTTTTGGACAAACAAATGCACCTGCAGCTTTTATGGATTTGATGAATAGGGTATTCAAGCCATATTTGGATAAGTTCGTGATTGTGTTCATAGATGATATTCTCATATACTCTCAGAGCGAGGAGGAGCATGCCGCTCATTTGAAGGTGGTGCTACAGACTCTTAAGGATCGCCAGTTGTATGCTAAGTTCAACAAGTGCAATTTTTGGTTAAATGCAGTGGCATTTTTGGGTTTAGCTGGTTACTACCAGAGGTTTCTTGAGGGATTTTCATCCATTGCAGCACTATTGACTAACTTGACCCAGAAGAAAGTGAAGTTTCAATGGTTGGAGGCCTGTGAGAAGAGCTTCCAAGAGTTGAAGAATCGACTCACCTCACCACCAATGTTGACCCTACTTGAGGGTACCGATGGGTTCGTGGTATATTGTGATGCCTCAAGGATTGGCCTTGGTTGTGTATTAATGCAGCACGGTAAATTTATAGCCTATGCTTCCAGGCAGCTGAAGGTCCATGAAAAGAACTATCTGACTCAGACGTCAAGTTGGCAGTGGTAGTATTTGCCTTGAAGATTTGGAGACACTATCTATAAAGGGGTCCATGTGGATGTGTTTATGTACCACAAAAGACTACAGTACGTGTTTATCAAAAAGGATCTGAATCTACGTTAGAGGAGATGGTTGGAGCTTTTGAAAGATTATGATATAAGTGTCATTTATCATTCGGGAAAGGCTAATGTGGTGGCACATGCTCTTCTCAGGATTTCTATAGAGAGTGTGACCCATGTAGATGATAAGAGGAATGAGTTAGTGAATGATGTACATCGGCTTGCACGACTAAGAGTCCATCTTATTGACTCGATGGATGATGGTGTCATTTTTCAGAATGGGTCAGAATCTTCTTTGGTGATCGAGGTCAAAGCTAGACAAGACGAGGATCCTATTTTGGTAAAGTTGAAGGAAGTCATTTAGAATCAGAAAGTAGAGGTCTTCTCCCAAGGGGGAGATGGTGTGTTTCGATATCAGGGTCATCTGTGTGTCCCGGGTTTTGATGATTTGAGAGATTAGATGTTGCACGAGGCTCGTGGTTCTAGATATTCTATATATCCAGGTGCCACCAAGATGTACTGTGACCTACGGGAAGTCTATTGGTGGAATGGCATGAAGAAGGATATAGCAGAGTTTGTGGTTAAGTGTCCGAATTGTCAACAGGTGAAGGTTGAGCATCAAAGACCTGGAGGTGTGCTTCAAGACATTAGCATCCCTACTTGGAAGTGGGAGGAAATCAATATGGACTTCATTACAGAGTTTTCTCGCACTCGTCGACAGTATGACTCTATTTGGGTGGTTGTAGACAGGTTGACTAAAGCAGCTCATTTCCTACAGATCAAAACTAGCGATTCAGCGGAGGATTATGCTAAGTTATACATTCGGGAGTTAGTTCGGTTGCATGGAGTGCCCTTGTCCATCATATCAGATAGAGGTACTCAGTTTACCTCCCAGTATTGGAGATCGTTTCAGAAGGGACTTGTTACTCAAGTTAATCTTAGCATAGCATTTCACCTGCAAACAGATGGTCAGGCTGAACGGACCATTCAGACTCTGGAGGACATGTTGAGAGCGTGTATGATTGATTTCAAGGGTAGTTAGGACGATCATTTGCCTCTCATTGATTTGCATATAACAACAGTTACCATTCCAGCATTCAAATGGATTCGTTTGGGGCTATTTATAGGCAGAGATGCAGATCGCCTAATTGTTGGTTCGAAGTCGGTGAAGCTGCAATGATAGGGCCAAATGCAGTCCATGAGGCTATGGAGAAAGTTTAGCTTATAAGGGACAGGTTGAAAACAACTCAGAGTCGCCAAAAGTCCTATGCGGATGTTAGGAGGAGAGAGCTTAAGCTTGAAGTTGATGATTGGGTTTTTCTGAAGGTATCTCCCATGAAGGAGTGATGAAGTTCGGAAAGAAAGGGAAACTCAATCCCCATTATGTTGGTCCATACCGGATTGTGAGATGGGTTTTCAAGGTAGCATATGAGTTGGAGTTGCCATCAAAATTAGCTTCAGTTCATCTAGTTTTTCATGTGTCACTTTTAAAAAAGTGTTTGGGTGATCCGGCTTTGGTTGTACCATAAGACAGCGTAGGTGTGAAGTATAGCCTTAGGTATGAAGAGGTTCCGGTGGAAATACTTGATCGTCAGGTCCGAAAGCTAACAAATAGAGAAGTAGCCTCAATCAAGGTTTTGTGGAGGAACCAGCATGTTGAGGGAGTTATGTGGGAAGCCGAAGCAGATATAATGGCTAAATACCCGCATCTATTCCCTCCCGACTCAGTTCCAACTATAGGTATCAGTTTTCTCCTTAGTACTCTATTCAGTTTCATGTTCAGTTCATATGCCCTAGTTTCTGTCATGTCAATGTAGGTATGTATGATTCATGAATTCAGTTCAATTATGTAATTCAGTCCAAAGTCAGTCACTCCGTCAGTTTTCAGCTCTGAATGTTCAGTATTTTGTATGATGATTGCATTTCTCAACTTTCTATTATGTTTATTCACATTTGATGATGAATGTACCCAAGGGGGATATTGTAATACCCTAAAAGCCCTAGGATCAGACCTGAGGGTTGAAATAGAAAAAATAGGATTTTCTGCACCAAGTCACGGGACTAGTCGTCTAGTGACCCATGAGGTGCACCACGAGTCGTTAGGTGACTCGTGGAGTGAAGGGTGAGTTAGTAAGATTTTTGGTCCAAAAAGTTGACCACGGGAGAGGCCATGAATCGTGGTCACGACCACGAGTCGTTAAGTCTCTCGTGGTCAGTGGTTGGCCTGAAGGTGAAGATTTTGGGCAGTGCTCGTCATGACTCGGTCACCGTGAGTTGTGGTGTCCCTCGTGGTGACCCTCAGAGATTTGAATTCTAGTATAGGCCATGCAAGGCATACCACGACTCATTCCCTCAAGACACGAGTCGTCCAGTCGCTCATTGGGACTGGCAATATGTATTTTCCTGTGAATTTAGTAAGGGATTTTTCATAATTTCTAAGTTCCTAAGACCTAAACTATGTCGTTTTAAGCTCAGATAAGTGTGTTTTAAGAGGGTTTAGTTCATTCTAATCCTATTACTCTCCATGCATGTAAGCGTAGTAGTTCTAAGGGGTGATCAAGCTTAGATTTATCAAGTTCTTCCCCAAATTCCTTTGGGCTCTCAAGAGGGTGGTGAAATCATATTTTCCCAGGTATGTAGGGTTATGATGGGTTTGTCCATCCACTCCCATGCCCAATCCCTCTTCAATTTCATGTGATTTCTAAGTTGATGAATCTATGGGATTTTAACCCAACTTATGAATTCTCTAAATATCTAGTATACCCCGAAAGTCCTAAGATAAAACCTGGGAGTTGAAATAGAGAAAATAGAAATTTCTGCACCAGGTCACAAGATGAGTCGTCCAGTGACCCGTAGGAACCCCACGAGTGTTTGAGTGACCCATGGTTAAAATTTTGGGAATTTAAGTGACCACGGGTGTGACCAAGAGTCGTCATGTGAGCCGTAGCCAAGGGTTGTTGAAGGATGAAGGAAAAATTGACAGTGCACCTAACAGGTTATCACCACAACCCGTCGGGTACACCACGAGTTGTGGTGTCCCCCGTGGTGACCCCCAGGGGGAATTTTGGCAGTGAAGGTGATGGGAGGTGACCACGAGTTGTGGTCACCAGTAATGATCCGTTAAGTCTCTCGTGGTGACCAGTGAAGATGGAGTCCAGTGAAGACGACGACAGGCAGACCACAAGTCACGGTCCAAGGCAATAACTCGTCCAGTCCCTCGTCGGGACTGGCAGTCTATTTTTCCCTGCGAGTTTAGTAAGGGCTTGTTCATAATTTCTATATTTCTAAAGCCTAAACTACGACATTTTAAGCCTAGAATAGAGTGTATTAAGCGGGTTAAGTCATTCTAGCCAATTCAAAACTCATGCATGCAAGTCTAAGGGTTTAGAGTGAGATCAAGCATAGTTCATCAAGGTTCTTCCTCAATTCTTCTTTAGGGAATCAAGGAATAGTGAAAATCAGGTCTATTCAGGTATGTAAGGCTATGAATGGGTGCAATAATCCACACCCAAGCTCAATTCCTTCTCAATTCATAAAAATTCTAATTGTTGTATCTATGGGATTTTTACCCAATGTGTGAAATCTCTAAGTATCGATCATGGGTACGATCCAAGCATGTTTCTAACGCTTTTTATGATCTATGGGGAGATTTTCTGACTATTTTAAATATTAGTTTATAGATTTGATTTTTAAATTCAACTATGTCCAATTATGAATGTTTTGAAAAGTCAAGCTATGATTTCATTATGATCTTGATCTTAACTATCCCAATTGTGATTTATGATTTATGATTCGATTTCTCTCAAGTACTTATCATGAATTTATGAAATGGCAAGTTTATACATGTTTACAAGTATGCATGGATTTCATGATTTATGGATTTATGACTCTTGGCCGATTCATGGACCCTTGGTCATGGCTAAACATGTATTTTAAATGGGGATTAATGATGTTGTTATTCATTTGTTCATGAACTTCATGAATGATGTTACGGTTACTATACGAGCCTAATGTGCATGTTTTTGGGAGCAGTGTCTAGCACCGAGTAGCCCGGCATTCAAAGGACTACGTCGGTATCTTAGAACTACGTACCACTGTAGGTTTATGTATAAATATATATTTCAATATTAATGGATCTCCTCTTCGTAATATCACATACTGCACGTCCCTTGCCTAGCAAGCCTGGGACGACTCTGCCCACTTGAGTGAGATAGTTGGGGCATCATGAAAGGCTCTACCATGATGGTGTCGATCATGACAAGTCCTCCCATTGTTCCTCATGATTTATGCATGGTTATGCTTATGCACTTTGACTCAAGTCATGTTTAATAAAGTTTCCTCTTATGATTACGATTATGAATGATTTACGAATGTTTTGAAACCTTGAGTCTTATGTTTACATTATGATATTTACGTTATAAGCATGTCGTCCTACTCTTATAAACTCTTATGTACTTTAACTATCTGTTTTTAGTTACCTTGCATACTCGGTACATTCCACGTACTGATCGCATACTCTATGTTGTATCATTTTATGATACAGGCTCCGATATCTAGACTCAGTCTCACTGCTAGCCAGATTCTCAACTTTAGTACTTCCCGCTCAGAGTTGGTGAGTCCTCATCTTGCGAGTTACATTTTATTCGTTTATGTTCCGGTTTTCAATTTTCATACTACAGTGAGTTACTTGGGGTCCTCTCCTATCAACTCGTCAGTTTATAGGCTTTTTGGACATAGTGTGTATTCATCCTTGGACTCATGTATGTATTCAGATGATAAGCTTTATTTAGAATTCCTCTATGTTATTTATGATGTTCTTCTGCTTATCTATGATTGAGTTAGATGTATGTTCTTGCCACTTATGATGAAGAGGCTACGAGACGTTTAGGAAATGTTCCCTTATTTCATGATCTAAGGCATGCGATGAAATGTCTCTCTATCCTTCTAACTCGTGTTATACGCGTTTGCAGAATCATGCCTCATTGCAAAGTTAACGGAAGAAGAAATAGAAACGGAAATGGTCACGAGGATGGCAATGGAGATGGGCATCACAGGCCCCACCAGCCCATGAGGAGCATGTACCCGAGCCAGTTGCCCACGCAGAGTTCAGGGCAGCCATTCAGATGTTAGCCCAGGCCTTGACCACCCAAGTCAATCAGTAGGCGATGGCGCATGTCCCTCAAAACGGGAATGCGGCAGCGGCAAGAGTTAGGGATTTTTTAAGGATGATCCCTCTCGAGTTCCTTGGATCGAAGGTGGACAAGGATCCACATAAGTTTATTGATGAGATTCTGAAGGTCACCCAGATTATGGGGTGACCAGAGAGGAGTTCGTTGACTTAGCCTCTTATTAGCTGAAAGGGGTTGCGCATATCTGGTTCAAGTAGTGGAAAGATAGCCAGACAATGGGAGCAAGTCCCGTTGGTTGGGAGGATTTCCATATCACATTTCTGGATCAGTTCTTCCCTCATGAGATGAGGGAGATTAAAGCAGCAGAGTTCGTGAACCTAAAGCAAGGGAAGATGACAGTCCAAGAGTATGCTTTAGAGTTCACCCATTTTTCCAGGTATGCACTAGAGCTAGTGGCTGATCAGAGGGCTCGGGTGAGCAGGTTTGTACATGGAGTGGCGCACTACCTGGACAAGGATTATAGGATCGCCATGCTTCATCGGGATATTGATTTTCCTCGAATAGTTTTGCACGCCCAGTAAATGGAGGCAGTGCACTTGAGAGGGAGAGAGAGAGGCCAAGAGGGCTGGGACAGACAGTTATGGGTTCTCTCAGTAGAGATCGGGAGGCGGACCTCGCTAGTAGTCTCATCATAGGTCATCAGCTCCAGCGCCATCATCAACTAGTGTCCCATCCAGACCCAGAGGTGACCAGAGGAGCAGGGCCTCAGGTTCGAGGGACCAGAGGAGCATGCAGACAGAGCGCACCTTTCTGGCCTGCGGGAAGTGTGGCAAGAGTCATACAGGAGAGTGCTTGTTGGGATTGGATATTAGTTATGGGTGCGGTAGATCCGGCCACATGCGCCAAGAGTGTCCCTCAACTAGACAGGGTGATGATAGAGGTCGTGCTCAAGCTACCAGATCAGCAGCAACAGCACGCCCAGCTTAGCAGGGGGCATCTACTAGTACAGGTGGTGGACAGAACAAAAATAGATTTTATGCCCTTGCCTCCAGCTAGGAACAAGAGACTTCACCAGATGTGGTTATCGGTATGTTACGAGTATTCCACCTTGATGTATATGCATTGTTAGATCCAAGGGCTACTTTATCTTCTATGACGCCCTATGTAGCTAGTAGTTTCGAAGTCAGTCCTGAAATCTTATCAGAACCCTTCTCAGTCTCTACTCCAGTTGGTGATTTAGTTATAGCTAGACGAGTGTCTAGAAATCGCCCTGTCATAGTCCTTCATAAAATCACCTCAGCGGATTTAGTAGAGTTATCCATGACCAATTTTGATGTTATCCTCAACAAGGATTGACTATTTGCATGCTATTCCTCATTCTATTATAGAACCCGTGCAGTAGAGTTCGGATTTCTAGGTGAGTCAGTCTTAGAGTGGAAGGGTAGTTTAGATGTGCCTGTAGGTCATTTCATTTCCTACCTTAAGGCCAGAAAGATGATCTCCAAGGGTCGCGTGTACCATCTAGTTAGGGTTAAGGATGCTGCATCTGAGACTCCAACTATCCAGTTAGTTCCAGTAGTATGTGAGTATCCAGAAGTCTTCCCAGATAATTTACCGGGATCCCTCCCGAGCGGTGATTTTGGTATTGACCTTCTTCCCGATACGCAACATATATCAATTTATCCTTACAGAATGTCTCCAGCTGAGCTAAAGGAGTTGAAGGAGCAGTTGAAAGACCTTTTAGACAAGGGTTTCATCAGACCTGGAAAATCCCCATGAGGTGCACCAGTTCCCTTGTCCACAATAAAGATGGTTCTCTTCATATGTGCATTGATTATCAACAATTGAACAAGGTCACCATCAAGAACAAGTATCCTCTCCCCAGGATTAATAATTTATTTGACTAGCTTCAGGGTGCTAAGTGCTTTTCGAAGATAGATCTCATATCTAGATACCACCAGCTCAGGGTTCGGGAGAGTGACGTCTGGAAGATAGCCTTCAGGACTCGGTATAGTCACTATGAGTTTGTAGTCATGTCTTTTGGACTAACGAATGGTCCGGCAGCTTTTATGGATTTGATAAATAGGGTGTTCAAGCCATACTTGGATATGTTCGTGATTGTGTTCATAGATGACATCCTAATATACTCTCGGAGCGAGGAGAAGTATGTCGCTCATTTGAGGGTGGTGCTAAAGACCTTGAAGGATCGTCAATTGTATGCTAAATTCAGTAAATGCGAGTTTTGGCTTAACTCAGTGGTGTTTTTGGGTCATGTGGTGTCGAGTGAGGGTATACAGGTGGACTCTCAAAATATAGAAGCGATGAAGAATTGTCCTAGATAGGTGAATCCTTTGGATATCAGGAGTTTCTTGGGCTTAGCTGGTTATTATCGGAAATTTGTTGAGGAGTTTTCAACTATTGCAGCACCGTTGACCAAACTGGCTCAAAAGAAAGTGAAATTCCAATGGTCGGAGGTTGTGAGAGGAGCTTCCAAGAGTTGAAGATTCGACTCACCTCAGCACCCCGGTGTTAACCCTACCTGAGGGTACCGATGGGTTTGTGGTATATTGTGATGCTTCAAGGATCAGCCTTGGTTGTACATTGATGCAGCATGGCAAGGTTATAGCATATGCTTCCAGGCAACTGAAGGTTCATGAAAAGAATTACCTGACTAATGATCTCGAGTTGGAGGAGGTAGTATTTTTCTTGAAGATTTGGATACACTATTTTGTACAGGGTCTATGTAGATGTGTTTACGGACCACAAAAGCCTACAATTTGTGTTTACCCAAAAGGATCTAAATCTGCATCAAAGATAGTGGTTTACTCAAGGATTATGATATGAGTGTCCTTTACCATCCGGGAAAGGCTAATATGGTAGCAGACGCTCTTAGTAGGCTTTCTATGGAGAGTGTGTCCCATATAGATGAGGGGAGAAAGGAGCTGGTGAAGGATGTGCATCGGCTTGCATGGTTGGGAGTTCGTTTGGTTTATTCGATTAATGGTGGTATTATTGTTAAGAACAGATCATAATCATCCCTAGTGACTGATATAAAAGCGAGACAAGACGAGGATCCTATCTTAGTGAAGTTGAAGGAAGTCGTTTAGAATCAGAAGGTAGAGGTATTCTCCAAAAGGGGAGATGGTGTGCTTCGATATCAGGGTCGTCTGTGTGTTTCGGATGTTGATGATTTAAGAGATCGAATGTTGCATGAGGCTCATGGTTCTAGATATTCCATACCTACAGGTGCCACCAAGATGTACTGTGACCTACGGGAAGTCTATTGGTGGAATGGCATGAAGAAGGACATTGCAGAATTTGTGGCTAAGTGTCCAAATTGTCAACAGGTAAAGTGAAGCATCAAAGACCGGGAGGTGTGCTTCAAGACATCAATATTCCTACTTGGAAGCGGGAGGAGATCAATATGGACTTTATCACAGGGTTTCCTCGCACTCGTCGACAGTATGACTCCATTTGGGTGGACCAAAGCAGCTCATTTTCTATCGATATAAACTACTAACTTAGCGGAGGATTATGCTAAACTATACATTCGGGAGCTAGTTTGGTTTCATGGACTACCCTTGTCCATCATATCAGATAGAGGTACTCAGTTTACCTCCTAGTTTTAGAGATCGTTTCAAAAGGGCCTCAGTACTCAGGTCAAGCTCAGTACAGCATTTCACCCGCAAATGGATGGTAAGGTGGAGCAGACTATTCAGACCCTCGAGTACATGTTGAGAGCATGTGTGATTGACTTCAAAGGTAGTTGGGATGATCATTTGCCTCATTGAGTTTGCATATAACAATAGCTACCATTCCAGCATTCAGATGGCTCCATTTGAGGCTTTCTATGGGCGGAGATGTAGATCACCTGTTGTTAGGTTTGAAGTCGGTGAAGCTGCGATAATAGGACCATATTCAGTCCATGAGGCCATGGAGAAGGTTCAGCTTATAAGGGATAGGTTAAAAAAAGCTCAGAGTCGCCAAAAGTCCTATGCGAATGTGAGGAGGAGAGAACTTGAGTTTGAAGTTGATAATTGGTTGTTTATAAAGGTGTCTCCCATGAAGGGAGTGATGAGGTTCGAAAAGAAGGGAAAACTCAATCCCCGTTATGTTGGCCAATATCGAAATGTGAAACGAGTTGGCGAGGTGGCATATGAGTTGGAGTTGCCCACAGAATTAGCTTCAGTTCATCCAATTTTCTATGTATCGCTCTTATAGAAGTGTTTGGGTGATCCACCTCTGGTTGTTCCGGTGGACAGTGTGGATGTGAAAGATAGCCTTAGCTATGAAGAGGTTCCGGTGGAGATACTGGATTGTCAGGTTCGTAAGCTAAGAAACAAAGAAGTAGCTTCAGTTAAGGTTTGATGGAGGAATCAGCATGTTGAGGGAGCTATGAGGGAAGCCGAGGCTTATATGATGACTAAATACCCGTATTTATTCCGTTCCGGCTCAGTTTTAGCTTGAGGTATCAGTTTCCTCCTTAGTACTCTATTCAGTTTCATGTTTGGCTCATGTATCCCAATTTCTTTCATGTAAATGGATGTATGTGTGAGTCAGGAATTCAGTTCAGTCATGTAGTTCAAATTAGAGTCAGTCACTCCGTCAGTTTCCAACATGTATGTTCAGTACTTGAGTATGATGATTTCATTTCTCTGATTTTCATGATGACTTTCAATATTTGAGGACGAATGTTCCCAAGGGGGAGATATTGTTATACCCCGAGAACCCTAAGATAAGACCCGGGAGATAAAATGGAGAAAACTAAAATTTCTACACCAGGTCACAAGACGAGTCGTCCAGTGACCCGTCAGGAACCCCACGAGTTGTTAAGTGACTCGTGGGGAAAGGCTTGAACTTGGTTGAAAAATTGTGAATTTAAGTGACCACGAGTTGTGGTCAACACCATGAGTCGTCATGTGAGCTGTGGCCAAGGGTTGTTAAAGGAAGAAGGAAAAATCGGCAGTGCACCTAACGGGTCATCACTACGACTCATCGGGTACACCACAAGTTGTGGTGTCCCCCGTGGTGACCCCCAGGGGGAATTTTGGCAGTGAAGGTGACGGGAAGTGACCACGAGTCGTGGTCACCAGTAACGATCAATTAAGTCTCTCGTGGTGACCAGTGAAGATGGAGTCTAGTGAAGACGAAGATTGGCAGACCACGAGTTGTGGTCTAAGACAATGACTCGTCCAGGTATGTAAGGCTATGAATGGGTGCAATAGTCCACACCCATGCCCGATTCTCTCTCAATTCATGAAATTCTAATTGTTGAATCTATGGGGGTTTTACCCAATGTGTAAATTATCTAAGTATCGGTCATGGGTACGATCCAAGCATGTTTCTAATGTTGTTTTATGATCTATGGGTAGGTTTTGTGACTATTTTAAATATAAGTTTATCGATTTGATTTTTAAATTCGATTATGCCCAATTATAAATGTTTTGAAAAGTCAAGCTATGATTTCATTATGATTTCATTATGATCTTGATCTTAACTTGCCCAATTATGATTTATGATTTATGATTCGATTTCTCTCAAGTACTTATCATGGATTTATGAAATGTCAAGTTTATACATGTTTACAAGTATGTATGAATTTCATGATTTATAGATTTATAACTCTTGGCCGATTCACGGGCCCTCGATTATGACGAGTCCTTCCATTGTTCCTCGTGATTTATGCATGGTTATGTTTATGCACTTTGGCTCAAGTCATGTTTAATAAAGCTTTCTCTTATAATTATGATTATGAATGATTTACGAATGTTTTGAAAACCTTGAGCCTTATGTTTACATTATGATATTTACGTTATGAGCATGTCGTCCTACTCTTATGAACTCTTATGTATTTTAACTATCTGTTTTTGTTACCTTGCATACTCATTCCTCATACTGATCGCATACTCTATGCTGTATCATTTTATGATACAAGCTCCGATATCCAGACTAAGTCTCGCCGCTAGCCAGATTCTCAACTTTAGTACTTCCCGCTTAGAGTTGGTAAGTCCTCATCTTGAGAGAGCCCTTTTATTCGTTTATGTTCCGTATTTTTAGTTTTCAGACTATAGTGAGTTAGTTGGGGTCCTGTCCCATCAACTCGTCAGTTTATAGGCTTTTCGGACATAGTGTGTATTCAGCGTTGGACTCATGTATGTATTTAGATTTTAAGCTTTTTAGACTTCCGCTATGTTATTTATGATGATCTTCCACTTATCTATGATTAAGTTAGATGTATGTTCATGTCATGGGTCAACTTGGAGCCTCTCGGAGTTTCTTGTCCCGTATCTCGATCCGGGCCTATATTCGGTTCGTAAAAATTTCTATCATGGGTAATCTCTATGCATATTTCTAATGTTTAATTATTATTTATGGACATGTTTTATAGTATTTTCAATTACAAATTATGATTTTAAAGTTTTACAAATAAGATGCCCATCTATGGGGTAGTTCATGAAAAGATGAGATTATGATCTATTCTTCTAGTTATGATGAGATGTTCATGACGAAAGTATGATTTTGAATTAGCCATTTCTATATTCATGTTTTGAGTAATAAAAGTCTAATTCAAGCATGTTTAAGTATTGGGCAAGCCCATATGATCAAGTATGTCTCATGATTTATTTAAATTTCATGTTATTAGCTTACCACATGATTTTGGAGTCTAGACTCCCACTCTTGCTCAGCTTGTGGTATGGTTTGAGCCAAGGCTCTTCATGTTATGTATTCAGAATATATATGTCATGTCATGATTCATCTTCATCACTAGACGATAGTTAGCTTTGTTGAAAAATGATGGAGAGCATATACATGTTTTTGCGAGTAGTGTCTAGCACCGAGTAGGCTAAGGGTTAGTCAACCCTATGCCTCAGAACTATGTGCCAACGTAGGTATGTTCAGATTATTTGGGACCTCCCTTGTGAGCTTCCAAGACCCCTTGAACTATGTGTCAATGTAGGTATGTTCAGAATATTTGGGACCTCCCTTGTGAGCTTCCCCTGCCCCTAAGGGGCCTTCAGCTTGATATCGATATCATGGTAGTATCCTTACCCCTGTCAAGGTTTTGGACGGCTCTTCCCACTTAAGTGTAATAGTCGGGACCACGTAACCTCTATCGTGGTAATGTCGGTTATATGACGAGTCTCCCATTGTTCCTCATGAATTCAGTTATGCATGTCATCAGTCATGATATTATGTTTTCAGCAGGTCAACGTTCAGTTTTACGTATGATTAATAGTTTTCAGCTTTGGCTCATTCATTTCAGTTATGTTTAAGTCATGTTTTCATATAATAGCATGCAAGCCATACTCTTAGACTCTTATGATGAAATGTTTATGATATGCATGATCTATGGTTTTACTTACTTAGCGATTTTACTTACCCTGCATACTCAGTACATTCCACATACTGACTGCATACTCTATGTTGTATCGTTTCATGATACAAGCTCAGACATTCAGGCTCAGTCCCGCCGCTAGCCAGATCTTCAGTGTTAGCATCTCCCAGTCAGAGTTGGTGAGTCCTCATCTTTTGAGGGCCCTTTATATCAGTTATATTCAATATTTTTAGTCTTAGACTTTAGCAAGTTAGTTGGGGTCTTGTCCCATCAACTCTTCAGTAGTAGAGGCTTATCAGACATAGTATGTATTCAGCTTTAGACTTGTGCTATGTATTTAGTTATTCGATGTAATCAGATTTTCCGACTTCTGCTATGTTATATGTTAGATTTCCGTATTTAAAATATTGAACTTAGATGTTATGTTCATGTCATGGGTCGACTTGGAGCCTCTCAGGGTTCTTTGTCCCGTGTCTCGATCTGGGCCTATGTTCGGGTTGTGACATCCTTATGATTTTATGCATGTTCATGATTATGATAATTTGTCTCAAGTTATGTTTTACAATATTCCTCTTTTGAATATAATTATGACTAGCTTATGAACCGTAAAACCTTGAGCCCTCATGCCTAAATTAGGACTATTACTTCATGTTTGAAATGTCCTACTCTCATGAACTCTTTATGCAGTTTTATTAGCATGTTTTACTTACCTCGCATACTCATTAGATTCAAAGTACTAACCGCATGCTCTATGCTATATCATTTCATGATATAGGTTCGGGTGATTAGACTCAACCGCGCCTTTTAGTCCTGCTCCATATCAGTTCAGCTTAGCCCTGTGTTGGTAAGTCCTCATCTACCGAGGACATTCTTTCAGTCATGTTATTTTTTCAGTTTAGTATCATACTTGGAGTTAGCTGGGGGCTTGTCCCAGCATCTCATCAGACAGTAGAAGTTTTTCAGACATAGACTAGTATGTTCATCTTTTGGCTCGGTGTTGTGATGTTGACGCTTTTATTTACGTTTTATAATATTCAGACTTTCACATATTCATGTTTAAGTTTTTATGTTTTCACTTTAATTTATGTTCTTGAGTTGCTATATGCACATGCCACGGGTTTGCTTGGAGCCATTCATGGTTCTAGGTCCAGTGTCTCAATCCGAGGTCCCAGCTCGGGTCATGAAAAAAAAATGACTGAAACATTCTTGACATGATAGTATACTAGTGAAAATAATTTATGAAGAATGGATTGAAAATAAAGTGAAGTTATGAAAAATATAATAGGTGAAAAAGTCTAAATGTGCAAAGTGCTTAAAGAAGTATAAGTACTATTATGTAGTTTTTTTACCCATCCCCTAGACATCCTTAACCCTTTAAAGTATTATTTGATTTTATTCAAGAATTCTTATGTCACGCCCCAAACTTAGGGAAGCGTGATATGCACCCAGTTGAACTCATAACATTCAGGCGATTAAGACGTCTTATCATAACTTGCTAAACAATGCATAACACAGGGACCAATTAGGTTACAAATCACATAAAATAGAAAAAGGCAAGTCGATGAGGCTGCGACATAACTAAATAGAAATACAGTAAGCCAATAAGGCTATAAACTGTATTGTGCAACCTAAAACTATGTACATAAAGCCTCTATAAGAGTACTATATTAATGGTCGAAATAGGGCCCGGGCATATCCATACTGTATATCTAAACTCAAATGAATGCAAAATAGAAACTTGACCAACTGCTCCGAAGAGAAAGTATGCTCCTCTGTCGCTGAACTCGAGCTCTTACCACAATGGACAGTCGGAGCTTTTATTTATACCTATAGCACGAATGCAGTGTCCCTAGGTAAAGGGACGTCAATGTGACTCTTATGTACTGGTATGTAAGACTGAAAAGCAATAATTGTAACACAAAAGCAGCAAGACAACCGGTAACTTTACAACCCATAACCCTGTATGTATAAATGCGTGAAAATTTTGTATTGCACATATATAAGGGCCTTTCGATTTTCAGACTGGGCATAATATAACATAATTACCCATAGGCCTTCTGATACTACGGAAGGCTTGGGTTCAATTATGATACCATAGATTGACTGATGATACATAAATCGGGCCATAAGTATAACCCAAAAATCCATAATTCCCATCTACGATGTCAAGTACGGCCCATAGAATCCATCTGCGGTCTGTAGATCAGACCGTCTTTCAAACTAGGAAATTTCATCCCTCTGAAGTTCTATCTAAGGTTCCTGATATGGTCCATAGAATCCAACTATAGTCCATATGTTGGACCATCTATTGATTTTACTTTGTCTCATTCTCTAAAGTTTAACCTATGATATGAAGTATGGCGAATAGATTCCATTTATGATCAATAAGTTGAATTGTAAAACCCTTACTCAGAGACTTAAGAAATAGGACATCCTTCGTACTTTGATATACGGTACTATAGAATTCACTTACATTTCGTATGTTATTTACAGTACCTGCACGGTGATTTTCTACAATTTTCATACTTCGTTATTTCAACTTCAGGGTACTTCCATACCTCAGTAAAAGATTCACACACCATTATATATTCCATAAATTACATGAATGA
>JACEIK010002467.1:162027-178803 GCA_018107945.1 Datura stramonium
AAAGCTTTAGATTATGTTCCCAAAAAATCAATTTTATTTTAAAATAAATGTATCATTAAAGGTTTCTTTACTTCTAAAAAGTTTTGCCATAAAGTTTCCGTGAGGAATTCAATCATTCAAAAAAGAAATAAATTACATTTCCCTTTATGTGATTCAATAACCTATATTATATAACTAGATGTTGAAGACAGCATTTCATTTTGATGTTTCCTATAGTTTTGGATTCTTATTTATGTTTTTTAATATGGATCAGCAGTAACTAAATGGGGTTGATCGAAAATCAATTATGTTTGTACACATTTTTACAAATTGTCCTTCCCATTTAATGTAAAATGTAAGATAAGGTTATAGTTGAATTACGTTTTAAAGTATGTCTTCCATATACACCTAAAGTTTGCAAATGAAATAAGAAATTACGATGAAATTGAAGGACAGTCAACATTCACTTTATTGCACCAAAGTTACTAAACTAGGGGTCATTTGATAGGGGATGCTTAGAAAAAATAATATATGCATTTGCTTTGGTATCATGATATGTATAACTAATACATGGCTAACCATGGTACTAGCAATGCAAGAGATTCTAATGCATGTATTAGCATGGTTAAAGACACCATTACCCCTCAAAACCTTTTCTACATCCTTTCCGTCGTATTTTTGGAGGATATTTTTGAAAAAAAATAAAAAATTTTAGAAATTACACAATGCATGTTATTTATAATACATCAAATCAAACAGTGTATAAAAAATAATCTCAGTATAACTAATGTCAGCATAACTAATACCAACATTACTAATACACAGTATTTAATGCTATTCTTATAATCCCTACCAAGTACCAAACAGCCCCTTATTTATAACAAAAGAAAAGTCTATCATTCAACTTTACATAAGCATCACGAAAGTTACTAAATGATTTCTTATAACCAAAAAGTCATATAACATTGCTCTGGTATCAGAATTTCTTGATACTTATGTAAAATTGAGTGACTTCTTTATTACAAAGAGTAGTCTAGTGATTTTGGCGCATTTAGATTAAAGTGATTATCGGTGAAATTACTCCTAAAATTGAAGTGGATAATGCTGATATTATACATTTGTACTTGTGAGAAAAGGATTTAGTTAGTGTTTGGATCCTCCGATGTACCCAGGGTCCTCATCGGCAAAGTAGCTAAGGTTTAGTATTTTTTTTTAAAAAAAATTAGTAGTTCATCTAAGTTAATAGATTGTATATTCAAAAACTTTTGGATCCTTAAGAAAAAAATAAAGTCCGGTAATATTTGAAGTGTCATCTTGGAAAACTTCCATATATTACTTTCTTTTGGTCTATGAAAATTCTTCATTGCATAAGCAACCTTATCCACTTGGCTTTATTCTACATCAAAAGCTCATGTACAAAGTGAGGAAGCTTTGTTTAAGAGGGGGAGGGGGGTGACAGGGAAATAGTCACTTTTTACACTGCTAATTAAAAATTAGCCATCGTTTCAAAACTAATTACACTCTATATCCCAATTTATGTGGCACACTATCCTTTTAATTTGTCTGAATTTATGTAACAGACTTTTCTTTTTAGTGTGTCCCAAAAAGAATCACCTTTTTTTTTATTAGAAACAATTTAACTTTAAAATTTCATTTTTACCCTTAATGAAATGATTTAGTCACATAAATGACCAAGGTTTTTTTAGACTATAAATTTCAAAAGTCTTTCTATTTTAAACTTTATATCAAGTCAAACGATGCTACATATATGGGACGGGGGGAGTAATATTTGTACACTTTATAATTAGTTAGACAAAAATATCCCAAAACTAACACAAAAACCTCTGCTTCTTCTTCCCCTCCGGTTCTTCTTCTTGTGCATTGTTGCTGCTTCTTTTTTACATCCTAATACATGTGATTTTAGATCTAGTTGTCCACAGCTGTAATTTCTTTAGTTGAAACTTCCCATTACAAAAATTTAGAAGTGATGGCCAAAGCAGATAAACTTCATAGGAAGTATACTTTGAGAGGGCTGAAGCTTTAATCATATCATTGTAGCAGCTACAAAGTATATGAAGGCTAACCAATATTTGTAAGAGATGATTGATTGCTTCATTCTCAAATAGAGGATAAAAGCTTTGAACAAATGAATGATAGTTCAATGATTATACAATTGAGAACTCAACAGAAAGAGTCTTGAAGTTTGTTATTCTATAACTAAAAATTCAAGAAAAGAGTCATCAAGTTCATGGTTCTACAATTGAGAACTTGAGAAAAAAGTAGTGGAGTTCGTAGTTCTACAACTAATAACTCACTAATTATATTATGGAGTTTTTCAACAAGTGAGAACTCAAGATTCGTGGTTCTACGCTAATAACAAAAGGATAGAGACCTTGAATTCATGGTTTTACAGCTAAGAACTAAAGGATTATCCTTGAGTTCAAACTCAATCACATTTTGTTGGAATCTCACTTGTTAAAACTTTGACTCCAGCACTGTGAGCTTAAATTTTTACATATTTTAACTAAGGGCATTATTGTCCAAATTTTATGTTCACCTTACAGAGTGGCAATTTCTTAATTACATTTCTAATGGTGGTTAAGTATTAATACATTAAGTATTAATAGATTAGGGGTTCCTCTGTTCGGTTCTTCACTGGTGCATATCGAATACCATACCGAAAATAGTTTAGCTCAGTTTGATTTTTTTCTAATTCTGTTCTTTCATAAGACCTGGCAAGAAAGTGTCTACAGGATTTTTTCCAATGGGACGTATAAGTGTACCATCTTAGAGGTAATCTGATCAAACCTAGCTCACTAAGCATTTTCTTGAGGTTGCATATCTATACAAAACCAACCGAGAACATATCTACTTGTTCAAAATTATTCAAGGCTCTACTTCGGAAATTTCATTAACACTGGTACAGGAAAAAACCAGATGTATATATTGTTCATTCTTTTAGATTTGTCATATTATCTCTGCAGAGATCACAGTGATCTGGGCACACTAATTGGAGAAAGCTTGACCAAGCTTTGGAAGCAGGATGCTATACTCTCCTTTTTCATCATAGCTTATTACATTGTAGGTTTCTCCACGTGTTTTAGTAGATATTTTATATACCTAGGGGTAAAAATGTAAATATAATAATTCTTAATGGGTTAACAGCTTACCCGATAAGGAAATAGAGTAATCCTTCCCCTCCCCGATAAACCATTAATTAAAATTTTAATCCGTTCACCAACTGTTAATTTGATAATCCAATATCAATAAGCCAATTTCGCAGTTGCGTTATCAGTTATGGTTTGATTTTGAACAATCATCCTACTTATTTTCCCCTTTATACACAAATATTATGTATACAAGATTATCTTGAACCCAAAAAATAAAATGAGAAGTTCCTACAAGTTTGGCTTTTACCGAAGAACCAGTATCCTAAAATCGAGAACAGAACATCGAAGTTTTAAAGAAGTTAATATTGAACCAAAGAATTGAATTAATTCGGTTTGGTCCGATTTTTTGATTTTTTTTTCCCACCCCTATAATAGATAACCCAAAGTAGCCATCCCACCAATTTTTCCCTTCATTTAGCATGTTGCGCCTATGCTACAATCAGGTAGTATCAAAATGTACTATTCTTTTTAGAACGGACTAAAGTAGAGTATGGAAAAACTTTTGAGGATTGTTTGAGCTAACGCTTTCAAAATCACATGACTTGCTTATCCTCTATATTACTTGTCAACGTATTTTGCATTAATAGATCATAAAAATATAAGAATTATAGTTAATAAAACAAATAAAATACATTTAATGGAAGGTCAAATCAGTACGAGTTACACATATATTCTTAGAATAAGGGAAAAAGGAGAATTTTGCGAGATTTTACAGTGTGAAAGAAAAGAATTCAAATTACCAAGGCGCTCAACTTAAATACTAGGCTTAGTGTGCATGGAGCAGGGCTCGAAATCTTTGACCCAAATTACAAGTGTCTCAACTTTTGCCACTTGAACTAAGCCCCGAAAGCTTCTATTTTCGAATCATTTATAGAGCAAACATTTTATTTCAATGACTACTAAGATTTGATGCTCTTCATAGAGAAGCGAGTTATTTGGCGTACTCTTTACTTGCCAATATATATCTATGAGCGATCTTTTCCTCATGAAACCAATGTATTACTCCCTCCATTTCAAAATATATGGTGTTTTTGCCTTTTGATTTTGTTTCAAAATAAATGGTGTTTTACATGATCAAGAAGACATTAATGTTCTTCCAATTTTACCCTTATTTAAATGGAGAGAGTTTTATATAATCAAGAAATAATTAAAGAGTTACATTTTCATCAAGATATTTATTAAGGTAGGTGGATAAAAATACATTTTTCTTTCTAGGGATGAGTAGTTTCTTTAAAGGGTGTGACCAAGATAAAAATACCACTTATTTTGAAGCGGAGGGAGTACTACTTTCATCAAAGAATTTTTATCACTTCTCCTACACAACCATAAATAAGCCCTACATTGATAATCTTTAACAGCATTTCAATAAGTACTACATTAACCTACAGCAACTTGTCTCAATTATATAGCTTACAACCTATTTGCAAATAGACATTGGAGCAAAAGGCACCTCTACTATAATTACGCCCTAAAGTTGTTTTAGTGAGTTTTCTTGCACACTATAATTTGGTCAAATACTTGAATATAGCATGGCAACATCTGTTCATCCTAATCTATACTATATTAAAAGCATGAGGTCATAAAAATATCGTTTGAACTTTTTGCCGTTCATTAAAAAACTCTGCAATTGTCAAAATTGTCACTTAACTACTTTCTTAAATATTTAACATGTCCTACATCGGCTAATCGAAGGAAAATCAAAAATTGATGGTATAAAATCACATCAAAAAGAAACATAAGTATCCGACAATTTCAATGGATAGGGGGCTATGTTCTCGCGGCCCCTACCTAAGTTAATATTACGACATATTTGTCATTTAATTATTTCTTAATATTTCAAAATTTGAGATCAACTAAAATTTAGCTTTGTAAAATCTTTTCTTATTTGTACTATATAGAAAATTCTAATATTAAAGACTTTAAATTAGTTAGAATTTTACCTTTAATAAATTATTTTCTTATATGTACGTAATAATAAACATTCCATGTTACTTTTCCTAACAAAATCATATGAAAAAAATCGTATAAAACCGTTCCAAATTCAACATATAATATGTGCGAAAATTATCAGGACAACATATATTTTCTAACTCAAATTCATATTCATTCATAGTGCAACAGTCTAAAATAGTACATTAAAACATATCAACAAAAAGGGCGCAGCTATTATAAACGTCTAAAATTGTACTCTCGCACACTTTAATATTCATATTTATTTTATTTAAATAAATTCACTTAAAATATGTAATATGTAAATTTTTGTTACAAATACCACAATTATTTAGTCAATTATTATTTCTCAATAAGTTTACTTTTCTTGTCTATGTTAAATTTAACATATTGACATGAGAAACACCTATTATTCAAGGAAATGAGGAGATTGACAAGGATGTCACTCAGCGTATTGGTGCGAGATGGATGAAAATAGAAGCTTGCATCTGAAGTCCTGTATGATAAGGTGTCACCAAACTTAAAGGCAAGTCCTAGAAAGTGGTAGTTGGACAAACTATGTTGTATTTGATAAAGTGTTGCCAGTCAAGAACTCTCACGTTCAGAAGTTGAAAGCTGCAAAAATGAGAATGCTGCAATAGATATGTGGGCATTCTAGTAAAGATAAAATTCAAAATGAGGACATCCAGAACAATGTGGGAGTGGCTTCAATAGAGGACAAGATGTGAAAAAAGGAACTAAAATGGTTCAAGCATGTTAAGAGATGTATGGATGCGCCAATGCGGAGGCGTGAGAGGGTGGCTATGGAACTTTCACGAGAAGTAGAGTAGACCAAAGAAGTATTAGAGAGAGGTGATTAGACACAACATGGCGCAGTATCAACTTACCAAGGACGTGACCTTAGACCGAAGGTAGTAGAGGCTACAGATTATAGTAGAATGCTAGTAGATAACAGCGTGTTGTCTTATAACCCATCCATACTAGTAGTCGTAATATGCTCCTATAGTCGCTTGTCCTTTGATTTTTGTTACTCACTGTCGTTTTTTGTACTTAGACTATCATATTATTTGTTTGTCCTTTGATTTTTGTAACTCTCTATTGTTTCTTATACTTAGACTATCATATTATTTTTTTGTAGTTATTATCATGTTAATATTTGTTTTTTATTACTATTTGCTAATTCTTGTACTTCTGTTATTTCTTTTTCTGAACTACTTTGGACTTTTTTTTCTCTTGAACCAAGGGTCTCTCGAAAATAGTCTCTCTACCTCTGAGGTGGAGGTAAGATCTGCATACACACTATCCTTTCTAGGTGCCAAATCTCACTTTGTGGGACTATACTGGGTATGTTGTTATGATGCGAGATACAGGCACCACGCATACACTAAACTAGTACATACCAAAGATATATTACAATTTATACATGATAATCTATCCTTCGCAACCTCTAGGGATTGCATAATATATATATGTTAGTATAGCTTCAAATATTAAAATTAAAATTGAAAGTCTTAAATGAAGAGAGGAATATGCGTGTGGGGGTGAGAGAGAGAGTTTTAGCGAGTAACTGCACCTTCAGGTTTCTAACTTGATGAGGGCAACCCGCAGGTATAAAAACTGCATCCCCCAATTTTTGAACAAAGGTCCATGGTTCAACACCTATAAAATCAGAGTAAATACAAAATTTTTAGTAAGAAGAGGTAAAGGGTTTTAATTGTGTTAAATAGATAAAACTTAAGATTTCATATATGAACACTAACCATACTCTTCCTTAAGCTTCCTTTTGTGATCCTCAGTCAAGTAAAATGTTTGATCATGTATAGGATGAACAACCTACATTATAGAACCAAAAAAGTTAGTAGTTATAAAAGACATACATAAGCATGAAAAATTAAGCTCCCCCCGTTTCAATTTGTTTGTCCTACTTCCCTTTTCAGTCCATTTCAAAAGGATGGCTTTCTTTTTTTGATAACTCTATAATTTCAACTTTGCATTTGACATGTTTAAAATCACAAGATTAAAGAGTATTTTGGTACATTCTACGTATCTTTAATTTAAGACCACAAAATTCAAAAAATTTCTTAACTTTCTTAAATTTCGTGTCAAGTCCAAAATAGACAAACAAATTGAAACAGAGGGAGTAATAGACATTTCGCACACTTCGATTATTTTATTGAGCACCTACAACCTCGCACTAACATATATTAGGCAATTCTCATCACCAATACTTAAGCAAATGGGAAGAAACCTCTTAGAGCTTCTTTGGATGGGCTTATGACTTATGGAAATTCTTAATGTTTTGTCTCCGCTAGGATTTGAGCCCTAATCTCTAAGGCTTGTGCCCCGCTCCACCAACCACTAAATCATACCATTTGGTGCCCATTAAAATATTAACATTTAAGCATAAATGATGTGGACAAAGACCACTAAAAAATTTCAAACTCGAAAAAAATAAAATGATTTATATTTTCTTTTTTAATCAGTTAAATGATATACATTTTCTACAAAGCCTAGATCAACCAAAAGCATCCTCATCATAAATGTCATAAAGACTAAAACCAAACTTCACTTTTACGAGCTCCAACATCAAAACAATATGTTATAAATTGTTTCCTCACCCAAACTTTGAAAGATTGAGTTCCAAAACCATCTCACCCCCTCTAATAAAGAGTTAAAAGACAAATTGGAAGAGTTGGAATTATGTTCTCATATTGGAAAAACAGATGTCCCATATTGAAAAACATTGCCCAAAATGTACATGGCGTAACATGATAGGTCCTTAACTCCTACGTGGACAGGCAGACTACTAAGGCATATACAAAACAACAATAGTAATTACAGTTCATTGTCATGTATAAGTAAATAACTTAATGAATCAGTTGAAAAGGAGAAAGAAGGGGGTCTGTGTGGACTGTACCACTCTTGTTCCACCTCACTCTCTAACTAAATGTGAGAGAATATTTACAACACATTAATTTAGGAACTTAAAGCCCGTTTGGATATGCAATATGAAATCATGATATGAAATTAGATTAATATGAAGTCGAAGTGTTGTTTTGGACATGCAATTCGAATTTCTTTTTTTTTAATAACCGACGTGCAATTTGAATTTCTTAAGTTGTATTTTTCTCATAAACATGAAAATTCCACAAATTGTGAAAACTATCAAAATTTCCTCAATTTTTATACAATCTTCTCAAATGAGCAAACCATAGTTCATAAACAAGATATCAAAATATCCTAAGATGCAGCATTGGTAAATCGCATATCTCCATATTCCTTTTATAAAGGAATATTTGTAATTACAAACTTTCAGATACACATAATTTTATAAAAATCCACTAGGCAACAATAATAGTAACTAGTTATTCTTTAATATAACCATTCACATGGTATGAACTATCTTTTCACGCCAAGCATGAGTCTTTTTTTGCAAATTTAAAATTATAGGACTTTTTTTTTTACAAAATATAAATTTATGAGTCAAGTTTTATATTAAAAAAAAAATTAAAATCATGATCATACTTTTTGGAGAATTTGGGATATGAAATCATGATTTCAAATGGCATGTCCAAATGTTAATTTGAAATCAGATATGAAATTGCATGTCCAAAGGCAGGCCTAGTCTCTAACTCTCTCACTTTTTTGCCGAAACAGCACATTATATAGGCTCTTTTCATCTGTCTCTACTACATGTGCTTTTACTTCATTAACCGACATCTAATGTATTCTAGAGTCAACTACTCAAAGCCATGTTGCAGAGTTCGGGTACATGTGAATGAAGACTACAGGATCCCCCCCCCCCAAACAAAAAAAACATATAATAAAAACACACCTCACACATTTCAAAGTAAAAGGCCTAGCAAGTTTTATTAATACCTGTGGTACCGGGCAACAGTGGATATGCCTGAATTCCTTGAAGTGCTTCTTGAGATATTCCTCTAACTTGGCAACGTCTTGCCTTCTAAAAATGTCCCAGAGTGCACCCCCTCCTATATCCTCAAATACTTCATTTTTTCCAATCAATGGGTTATCTTTGCACTGATCACTATTATCAATTTTAATTCCTCCACTTGCTTCATAATTGCTAGAATTGATTGCACCATTTATTACCACATCAGCACCAGTATCTCCCTCTCGTTCCGCACAAGAAGCAGATGGAATAATTGACTGATTGCCACAATCTGGTTCACTACTCAAGCTTTGAACTTCAAATAGATCAGTTTTTTCTTCATCTCTTCTACTACATCTCTCATCATGCACAGAGTGGTCATCAATCAACTCAGATGATGCTTCATTTTTACATTTTTTCTCGTCCTCAGCCATATGAAGTTCCTTTTTATCTTGGTCAGCATGTCTTCTTTTCACTTTTTCCATTTCTGAAAGCTGCTCAGGAGTCAGATTTATTGCTTGAGTATGTGTCAACACATTCACCTACGAAACAATTTTGAAGTAGATAACTTTAAAAGAGGAAACCTAACAACATAAGAAAACACACATCTTTTATAGGTAAGCACAATAATCAACAATTTAGAATCACTCTCAAGTACATTATTGCATTGCTGTATTTCAAAAGGCACCCATCTTACAAACATTTCACATCTTATCGAGGGAAGTGTAACAGAATTTATGACCATTTAATCTTTCAAGTCCTAAGCATAAGCCAAACCACATCAGAGAAACTAAGGTTACTTTAGCTTCTGGGATACATGTCCAGGACTTCCTTTTTTTCTTTTTTCTTTTTTTGACAGGAAAGCATGTCGAACCAGCTTGCCTAGCTTCTATTAGCTTAATGAAATCACAGTTACAGAGTCCCTCGCAAATAAACCGCATAGCATGAATGTCCACATCTTCAAGAAATATCCCAACTGTGGCCAAGGCAGAAGAGTATGCAAAAGAAAATAGAAAAGACTACGCATGCCAAAAGAATAGACAAAAACAAGGTATACCGCATCAGACATATCACAATGCAGCTTAGTCACAGAGTCTCCACGCCCCAGCTCCTGCGGAACTCCGTAAGCAATATATGTCTTTGGCCCCAAGTCGGGCTTCAATGAATCGTCTGGCAGTTTGACAGCAAGATTTAGGTAGCCACTTTGTGGATGTGTGTACTCCTTAAAAGGCAGGCTGCTAACAAACTCCGCGCCATGACGAGGTAATCGTTCATCAAATAAATCAGATGGAGGCCAATCTTTCAACTTCAGAATCTGGGGCCAGCCAGCATTATCAATTCGACCTTCCATATATCCCTTAAAAAACTGATGAATGTTAACTTCTACCTGTAGTCATACAAGAAATAACAAAATTATTCATCACGCCTAGAGTATACTTAGTAGCAAATAACTAACTTCAGAAACTAAAATGGAGAGGAAAAAACATTGAACATCAGTGGCTCCAGTAAAGCTGAAATTCTACATGGTCTTTTTGGGAAATCGCATTGAGCTGTTATTTTCAAGAAATGGAGACATGAGTAGTTTGGGTCGTTTTGAAAATACAAGAATTAAAAGATAAAAGCACATAAATAAAATGAAACAAAAAACACATGTCACACACAAAAAGTTAGAAACACAAAATACACATGTACCGACACAATTTCCCATTTCTTTACAACATATGGTAAAAGACAAAGCACCGATTTGACATTTGTACACACTGCTTCTGGTCTGAAGTTGTTGAGATTGCTGCTAGCTGTGCACTTCTTAGCAAAATGTATTAACAAATTAATGCTTCCCTTCATACTCCTTCAACCCTATTCAAACTGACTCCACTTCTATTCAAAGAGCCACGAACTTTATTATCCAACAGCAGACGTCCTTAATTATTAAGTCAAAATATATATGTGGATAGTGGTGTTCTCCAAGAAGTTTCAAAATGAAAAAAAGAACTTCTTATATTATAACAAACATTAATCAAGTTATTCTTCTAAAATGTACTCCGACTGACAAAATGTAAAATGAAGCAGTCTATTGAATTACACGGCACTTTAAAGAACATACATTTTATTGATTATAGAGAAAAAAGAGAGAGAAAGCATCATTATCCCCAATTAATAGAATTAGCTACTCGATTAAATTTTATTTTTAACTAGTTCAATAAAAACAAAATAGAGTAGAAGCAACCTGTGAATAGTATGATAATTAAGCAAACAAGGATAAATAAATACAACGGGAACACACTCAAAGAGATGCTTGGAACCCACTCCCACTCTACAAATCACAACCATTAAGTTGTTTTAACCTAAACGTACTAACAGGGTTAAAATCATAGCAATACACCTTGTATTAAGCATCAAGTGCTTAGATTTTGATATAAACTTTAAACTGATAGGTGCATTAATCTGTAATATAAAGTCTAAAGCAAAATTTTAAAAAATGCTGCACTACCCTGCACCGATAAACAAAATAAGATGATAGTATTCTGAAAGTAAAATTTTGATAAATTAAGCTACAATATTCAAATATCTGGTCAAACTAAGAACTAAAAAGCCAAAACTGATGGCTTTAGGAAGCAGACCAAAATGGTATATAGAACTAGGGATTACTAAGACAAGTAGAATTACTTGAGAAAAGGAGAATGTTGATGAATGTGAGACTTGCAAGTATTAAACTGACCTCACACCAATCTAAGCAATTAATAGCAATGACATCCAAAAGAAGAGGGTGATTTAAGTTCTTTATCTGGCGACAGGCTCGCCACATAACCATGGGCTCCCAGCTTAACCCTGATGCAGTCTCAAGCACATTGCGGACAATCACAGGCTCACCTTTCAGCCAGTGACATTGGAAATGCTTAAGATCCTTCTGCTGAAGATCTTTAGCTGCTGGACAGTATAAATAGTTGTCATCACAACCGTCACGAGATGCTGCTTTACACATTTTACTTTTCTGCATATCATTTTCATCCACCGAATTTCTACAGAAGCATGCTTCCTGAGGAATTTCAGGCATGCGTTCCAAGTCAAATCTTTTGGCAATATCTTCAGCTTTTGCCAACAACTCAGAGACTGGATATTTTGTCTTTTTCAGCAGGCACTTCAGCTCTAAAATTCCCTTACCACAACCACCAAAATTCTTTGGTGGACAAGGGATGCTACCATCTTCATTGGATTTCCATTCACCAGCAGGTCCACCAGAATTCTCTGGCTGCCCTTCATTATACCCAGGTTCCATTTCAAATGCAAACCTGGCATCACCAACCGAATCATTTTCAACCATCTTCTTGGAAGATCTACGCTTTCCTGAGATTCTTTTTCTGGTATCTGGTACAGAATCAGCTCCCATATCACCATGCAAATAAGCAACCCCCTTGTCAACGAATTCCAAGATGACTTCTTCTTTGCCTCCCTTAAGATGACCATCTCTAAGCTCCCGGCAACAAGTAAGACAAAGATCATAGGAACAGCTAGAACAATTTCTGTGAAAATCAAAAATGGATGTTTTGCAGTTGTTGCTGCAGAAAACATAGCTCAATTCAGTTTATTTGATCATCATTCCAAAAGACTGACATGGAAAGAAGAGGTTCTACATGCTTACCAGTACATTCGCTCATTCTTCTGACACTTCGCCTTCTGCAGAATTAACTCTGACACTGGTAACCCTGCCCAGTTGTGAAAAGGAAATTCTAGTTACAATATGAAGCAAGTGAAGATACATTAGGCATACGGTTTTTCCTGGAAGAAGTTAGTATCTCTCTACCTGCTAAAGAAACTAGGTTTTCTTATCTGGGAAATAGCAAGTACATTAAAACATTCCCTATTTGACATTTCAAAACATTTCAAACTCAACACTGCAGGTATTATATGGAAAATGGCTATGTTGTTATCTTTTTTAACTGCGCAATCAGATATTACCTAACCGAATTTTAAAATGCACACTTATAGTTGCCTACATGAAAAGAATATGGCATATCAATTGAAAATATAAACAACTGTTGTGGCATCAATATTAAGCAAGATAATAGAACCTTGGATGTTAGCTTCAATCTCCATCTCCATCACTTGCTCTGCATTAAATCTTCTCAAGAAAGGCAAAAGTTTTTGCAAAATAAATTTAGAATATTCTAACTTTTCGTCATTGCTAATCTCACATTTTAAGTTCTTCAAAGCCTGCAAAAAGATTTACCGTAAGAGCATATCACGTAGTGATAACTTGCAAAATAGGACTGCCACTTAATTATAGTGGCACAGCAAAAGAATCCAACCCTTATCGGCCCGTCCAAACGCAAGCATGCTTTGCAATTACAGTTCTGACTACAAACAGGACAACACTCTGCAAAAGCCTCCTCGGGCATCCCAGGGTACCTATTATTGATCATAAAGAGAAAAGCACATGAGAAAAACAAAAATAAAACTACATGATTGAATGATAACTTGTGTTGAAGTTGACAATATTAAACAAAATATATTGGACATATTGTTAAAATCTGAGCTCATCACGCTTAGCATCTTATCAGTTGTGACAATAGAAAAAATCACATCAAGAGACAACTGCTCAAATAAAGCCACAGGGAGCAAACTTAGAATTAAAATCTCAAAAAAGTTAGTCGCACAAACAAACACAGCCAATAATACAGTTGCTAAAAGTTTTCGGTACCATGTGGTCATGCAAGGAACACAGTATCGCTTTGTTTTACACTTGGTGCAGCGAACGACCCTTCCTTTATCATTCCTCTGGCACTGATGACACATATTTGATTCAATCTCATTACCCTGCCCAAATTTTGAATTTAAAATAAATGTCATTCGGGGTTAGTAAAGAATAAATTAAATGATCAGATTTTCAAATGAAGCATTGCTTCAGAATGTTAAAGACTTTTTACATTCTCATCCTTCCTCTTTCTACTACGGGTGGGATTTGATGCATTATCTTGGGGAACTTTCCTTTGCCGCATATTATATCCTACAGACTCTGATCCTTCCACTTTCTCTTCTCCCTCAGCCCTACGCTTTTTACTCTCATTCCCCTCCTCTCCACTATATTCCACTGCAGAATCTACACCATTCTCCACAGCGTCTTTCAAGCTCTTTCTTCCACGCTTTTTACTTGCAGTTTTCTCACTATCACCATTCTCTTCTGTTTTGATGCCACGCTTCCTACCTTGACCCTTTCTTTTCTCACTAGTATTGCGGTCTTGTTCATCCCATTCAGCCATTTTCTGCGAATATTCACTTAACATCTTCCTAGCTCTTTGACCTGACTTCCTTGTCCTAACAGTCACTTCATCAGAATCAATCTTCTGTTTCTCCTCTTCTCTCTTCCTGTCAATTTTTCCATTAATATCATTCTTTTTCCTACCAAGATTATTGCTTTTCTTCAAAGAACCCTCTTTCTCTCCAGATTCTTCTTTATCAATATTTTCCTCCTCTGTAAAAGCCATTCTTTCCTTTTCCTTAGCTTTGTTGGGGGGTCTTCCCCTTTTCCGTTTTGGCTTAACTTGTTTACCCACCTCCGCTAAAACCATCCCTATACCTTCTTTAAGATCTATATTCTCCTCCAAAGAAGCAAACTTTCCCTCAGTATCCTTCTCTTCCATTGACTTTGCCTTATTTTCACTCTCCCCTCCTCCTACTACTACTACTACTATCCCTAACCCCCTTTTCTTTTCCTCCCCAAAAACTCTAGTATTGTTTTGTCTAAGCAGAACGACGCCGCAGCTGTCCCTCCTTTGCCCACCGTCAATGCAGCCGTTTTGGCTCCCCAGAAAAGTAACCTGTTCTTCCGAATCAATTACTTGTCCCTTTTTAACTAACAGTATTTCCTGATTGGAACGGCGGCGTTTGGCACCCCCCATTAATGCTATTACCATCTTGCCCCCTATCCTTCATCGCCTTTTTCTTCAATTTCTTTCAACTAAAAAAGATTATATTGGCGGGTTAGGGCTTTGGTAAGAGTTTTTTTAAAATTATATAAAAATAAATAAATTTTTAAAAAGGGGCAAAAAATAGATGAAAAACTGTGGGTGGAGAGAAATTTTAGGAGGGAAAGTTTCGAAAGGTCCCGCCTATTTCTGGGAGAAGATGGGCATTAGTGCTAATGTTCGCTTCGGGCATAAAAGCATTGTCATTTTGATAGAATTCGCGTGAAGATCTGGGAAGACCCATCAAGTGCTGTTGTACTTTCCTTTTAAATATTTTTAAGGACTACTTTTAGATCAGTTAGTGATATTGGGATTTCCGTTTTCTATTTTTTCCTCGGGAGAAAGACGTTATATTTTGCTACTAGTAATACTTTATATTTATACTTATTTAAATACGGATTTAAAATTTTAAGATTCACATATCACACTATTTTAAATGTAGATATCACAATCAGAAATCGCTAACTTTCGACTGACATTAAATTTGACTTGTTGATAAAGAATTTTTAATGAAAAATTTATCAAAAATATTATTAATTAGCAATTTCCAAATAATATTATTTATGTTAAAAGCAGTGTGGCATCCAAAAACTTTCGAATAAAGCAACATTTGGTTAGTTTGATCATTTTTAGTTTTCGATATGATAATTCATCTTTTTAATTTATATAAACAAAGCAATTAAATAAAAATATATNAACAAAGCAATTAAATAAAAATATATATATAATAATTATGATCACTGAGCGCCAAACAAATGTTTGACCCAACTTATGAATCAAAGTAAAAGAACGAACAAATGTTTCCACATTCTTTATTAAGTGGTAATGGCATCAAGCCAATCATAACAGGGAGAGATGAACTTTTAAGTTTTAAAGAAGAAAGAATTTTTAATTATATTATATTTTATAAAGTCTTAAACAAATATGAGATAAAAAGTCTAGATTCAATTTTTTTTTTAAATGTCAAACAACAATTACTAAAGAATAGTTTGACAAGAGGAAAAAAGAATGAACCATACATAATAGAATTTGATTTAAGAAGCAAAAAACATAATGTCCAGTTGGATTCGAACTCCCAATGATGAGGAGAAACTTTAGACCTCTACCACTGGCAACATTGAGCTTTTTCTTTTTCTTTTTTTATAACAAAAAATTCATATATTTTATTTATCAAAAAGTTCTACTACAGAGATGGAATCTAGTCCTTTGTGCCGTAGCAGATACATTATTTACATTGGACGCTTAAGTAGTAAAAATAGTAGCTGAAGATATTAAGGGTAGCCCCTTGATTCAGCAAGTAAACGAAATCTCATTCTGATTATCATGCAAAATGTCTTCTAGAGATACAAGGACATCCCAAAACAGCATCATAGTAGTAGATGCTTCTCCAACGGTAGTGGCCGGCCAGTGCTACTAAACTATCAGTTAATTTGTTCTGTTCTCTGTAGATATGATGCACGTCTGCCGTTTGGATTACCCAGACTCTGAAGTAGGCACCTGCAATCATCCAACAGAGAAGAGTTATATGTATTCGAAGTTGAAATCATTTTTACAATTTCATTAGCATCAATGTTGATTTGTAAAGGTTGTAAATGAAATTGCAAGGCTAAAGTCAGGCCACGTAAAAGAGCATGTAATTTTCATGAGTCTTTTTCAATTTGAATGACCAATTACAAATAAATAAATGCGTTTGTGATATGATATCAATTTGCTAGTGTTAAAACAAACCAGTAATAACTCACAATACGATTTAGTACGTCCTAATTGAATAAACTAATAACTTATACTATATGTTCTATTCTATTATACAACTTTATATTAT
>JACEIK010002467.1:181645-210446 GCA_018107945.1 Datura stramonium
AGCAACCTTATAGTTTGATATTGATGAGTTGGTAATTTACCAACTCATTAGGTCTTTAAACATGTGTTATTGCTTTGTTTTCACACAAATTAGGAAGGTTTTATGCGATTTATCTTTGATTGTGAAGGTATTGAACTCAGACAAGGAAAATAGAAGAATTAAACAAAAAGCACTCTGCTGGAAGTGAGAAACATGCGTGTCACACATTGGCACCTGCGTAACACAGTCGATACTGGGAAGAAGCTGAAGTGAACTTGCGAAGTGCAGGTTGGCACCTGCAAAATACAGGTGCAAACGCAACTAGCACTTGAATAATGTTGCACCGACCTGCGAAGCAACCGCGATTCGTGGATAGGCAGGTCTCGCAAGTGATCAAAATGCTAACAAGGGCAAAATCATCCAGCTATGGCACAAGTGCACCTGAGAAGCTTCTAAGGGCAAATTTGAAAAGCTGTGCCAAAGGGAATGTGCATATTTTACCTCAATTGTACATACTCATGTAATAATACATCATATAGAAGAATTGAATTGTAAAGAGAAAGAGGAGAGTACATTCTTCTTCTTCTTTAAAGTACATTCTTCTTCTTCTTCTTCTTCTTCTTCTTCTTCTTCAATATTTAGAGCTAAGTACACCATTGTTGTAGATTTTGAAAGCTCAATTTAGTTAATCAATATGATGATTATTGATGATTTCCCCATGGGTATAATCTCTCTATCTCCATTAATGAGTAGCTAAGTTGCTAGCTAGGGGTGTGTTCTTGAGGGGTGTTTAAACTTGATTGGGTATTAATAGATTGTTCTTAAATTCAATCTATAAACATTGATCTATTATTTTCTCCAAATTGAAAAATTAGTGGTTGCAAACACTAGTTTAGTTTACTTATCTTGCTTGAGCTTGAGAAAGAAGAGTGAGATTTAGGTGAGGAAACAATTCTGAGGATTTGGAATGTGGATGTGTGGGGTTGAGCTAGAGATAATAAAAACCCACATATCCACTCCATTAAAGGGTTGAGTCTAGATATAGCTTGAACCTTCCTCAAGCTTTGTGGATGGTTATTTGATTGTGACCTTGAAGTTTGAGAAAACCTAAGGCAAAAGCATCTTTGTGGTTGAAAGACAAGAGGATGTATTTTGATCCATGTTATCTATGCTAGAAATTGAACTTAAGGCAATTAAATCTTTCTCAACATAGTTGGCACTTCATCTATTGCACATCCCTAGCCCTTTCTCATCTATTGCAACAAATCACTTGCTCAACCTCATCTTATAAATTTGAATTCGATATTTTTTTTCCTCCCTTCGCCCAAAATTTACTTTCCAAATGTTAAATAATGATGCATTCTAGTTTGAGTTAGTTCACAACTTTTGAAGTATCGCTCTCAATTTCTTGTAGGATTCGACCCCAATACCTGTCAGGTATTTTGTTTTTGACAACGATCGCTGCCACCTCCCTTAATNTGCTAAAGCATGGGTGTTTTGTATCCATTGAGCAAAAACGGGTTGTAATTGTATAGCGGTATCTGAAAACATATCTTGAGGACGCCCTAAAGCGCTCATGTATTGAGCGTTATCGATACGACAGACATAATGTCATGTAGGTGGCTTAGATAGCCACCATGTTTGATGATAGATTAGAAGACTGTTTGATACTTCATTGGCTATCTTGTCATCTGTTAGTGTTGGGGACTATCTATTTAAGCTATACATGTACACATGCCCATTTACAGGTTTCCTAGAAGAGCTATTGACAAGCGTACCTTGCCTATGGGGATATACTTTGCTTACAAGAGCTATAAAATATCTAGAAGGACCATATTGAAACCCGCAGAGCCACATTGAAGTCTACTTACTCATGGACTTCCTTTGTGCCTATGTTGGCATTATTGACCCTCAGTAGAGCCTTGTGTACTCGGAGTGCAGTTATAGGAACCCAGAAGGCTCAAGACACAGATACAGATACAGTTATTGCTTGCCTACGGGACTACATTGTTACGAATAGGGATAAGTAGATCGAGGTGTACCTGCCAGGACCTATGGGGGCTCAGATAGGTCATTGCTTGTTGTTTGTTGTTTGTTGTTGTACCTACCAAGCTTATGAGGGCTAGGTTAGGTTCTTGTTTGATTATTGACTGTTTAGTTTTCTGTACAACTTGATAAGATCTTTTGGGTTATTCTCTCATCATTATGGCTATTTATATTCTAGTTCTTACTATCAGTTCAGTTTCAGCTCATTTTTATTGCCTTACATACTCGGTGCATTATTGTACTAACACCCGAGCTTGGACGCGCTGCACTCTTACCTGCAGGTTCTGACAAGTTTAAAGACCTCCTTAGTAACAGTTTAGGCTCAGCATATTGGTCAACTCCTCTCTTTCAGAGTTGCCATACTTTAGAGGTTTTCCTGTCTTTTGCTGTGTAATTCTTTTTAGGTAGGTTAGGGCCCTGTCCTAGCCAAGTATTTACTCTTTAAAGGCTTGCAGATAATGAAATTGTATAGGAGCACGCTGCTAATCATGTTGGCTTTGTTATTTTGTCTGGGCAATTTGGCGGCCTTAATGGCCCTTATATATATGTTTACTTTCCGCTTTATCTGATTTAGACAACATGATGGTCTTGTCGGCCCGCATAGGATGTTATTATTATTGTGAATTGTTGGGTCAGCTGAATATCTGCACATGTGTTTATATTACGGCCTTGTCGGCCAAGGGCTTCTTTAAGCCGAGATATACTTGATTGTTTTCTTAATTATGTGTTGCTAGTATGCACTAGAGGTGTATATGTCCAGCTAATTTAGCTCTAGGTCTAGTGTGATATCAGGTGCCAGTTATTCCTCTCTAGGTGGGGCATGACAAGTGTGACATAAACAATCTACCATAATGCAAGCATTATTGGCTGTTTTCACTAATTTTGATGACCTTTTCTTAGTTTAAACAATCATTTACAAATAAATAAATGTATATGTGATATGATATCAATTTAATAGTGCCAAAACAAGCCAGTAATAGCTCACAATATGATTTCGTAAGTGCTAATTGTTTAAACTAATAACTTATACTATATGTGCTATTATACTATACAACTTTATATTACAATGCGCCTTTGTAATGCTAATATTTATATAGTTAATTTGTTAATAGTGTAGTAATACAAAATTTGGAATAATTAACATAAAATATGCATTTAATGCATATATTTAAGTGTCCATATAAAAGCATTTTTTTAATCTTTCAATCAAATATTATTTCTATGATATTTTTGTTCATTGAAAAAGGTATTAGAATAAACTGAAAAAAGAACTATTAGATTAGATCAAGCTTTTAAACACAGTCATTTATCAAATTTAAAATCATAATTTTCTTTCTAAATTCTTATAATGTTACACAAATACATCTTTTGAATATTATTTATATTTTTAAAGATTTATTTTTTTAATATGACAGACACATACAAGGCGCGTGCGCTAAGACTAGTTATTAGAAAAACACGAACAATAATGTTGAACGATAAAAATATTTCAAAATTATTAATAGACTTATATATCCTTTTAGTTTAATTCTACTATATTTCTATTGGCTATTTTGATAAATACAAAAAAAATTATTACAGATGAAAATAGAGCTTAATACAAATATTACTTCGTAAAATCACAACTAGTTTTATTTTGGGCAATTAAATCGTGATTACAATAATTTAATTTGTTGAAACTTAAACTACACTAGAACTTTTAGTTCTACAGAAATATTATGTCTCGAACATGACTTTAACTTTGAAACGAAATTAGTCAGCTAACTTCACTCACACAATGATTTATTAGGATTAAAAGCTCTTTACCGAATCCTAGGCGAAAGACAACCATCCATCTGGTGAGAGCACATAAGCCACCCAACACCATGTATCATAGATCAAAACATCAGGCTTAAAGGATTTGTGTTATGTAATTTTTCCAATCATGCAACTGATGTTCTTGAATATCATTTAGCTTTTTGTTTACCCTGAAATTGGTATAGTTAAATTTATAAAGGGTCAAAAACAGGTGTTACAATTTTACCATTTTCAGATCCGATTTATTAGCGGTTTGGTTATTAGTAGATGGTGAAAACAGATAGAGCATAATGTAGACAAGCTGAATAAAGTAAAGAAAACAAATCTAGGCGTATCCGATGTGTGAGCAGACGAACCCAATATTTCTGCCTCCGACTCGAGATCAACTATTTAGATAACTATTGAATTCAAGACAGTTGTCATGCCCCACCTTGGGAGACACGATTGGAACCTAATGCCATACTAGGCTAACCTGGCTGGGCACAGGCACCTCTGGTGCCTACCAATGACTCAAATTCAAGGAAACAAACTATTATATCTCGGCTGTAAACACAGCCTAGGGCCGACAAGGCCACGCAGCACCTGTAAAAGAAAACAGCTAACCCAGCCAACATACATCAATAAGGATCCTATGCGGGCCGACAAGACCACCATGTTGTCTAGTTATAGCAGAAAGGAAAATAAGCAGCTATACTAGGCCACACATGGTCGACACCTAAATAAGACATACATGAGCCCTACATGCCCAACAACAACTAACTAACTGGATGATGCAGTCTGCAAGCCTCTAAGAATACAAATAGTGGTCGGGACAGGGCCCCGACCTACCTAAATTTTATACAAATAAAAGATGGTAACCTTTATGACTTGACAACTCCGAATGAATGGAACTGGCCAAACTGCTGAATCTGAACAGCTGCTACTAACGATCTCGAACTCTGTCTATCTAAACCTGCAGGTAAGTAACGCAACGCCCTATAGTTGGACGTTAGTACAATATGTACTGAATATGTAAGGTAGTCATAAAAGCTGAATAAAAGCTGTTAATAACTTAAAGTAAGTAGAAGGAAGGGGCAAAAGTTAACCTGGAAGTTTGCTTATTCATAACCTGCATCTAGTAACACACTACACGTATATGAGCTAAGACTGTACAATCATATATTCATAAGTTGTAGCTAGCAGACAAGAATACAAACAAAAACCTAACTTGGCCCCCATAATCTTGGAAGGTACAAATAACATAGAAATAACCTATCAGAGCCCCCATAAGCCCTGGCAAATACACTTCAATCTATATACCTCTATCCAGGCTCCTATGACTCTACTGGTGCTATAGCCAACCTACCTGTCCCCTGGGTCTACAACTGAACCTGCTTGGCTCCTGATCTGTAGCTGTTTGAGTCCGATGGATTCCTGATAACTGCACCCTGGGCACCAGGCTCGACGAGGGTCAGTGATGCCGATACAACATAAAAATAATAGTCCAGCCATAGAATGGACTGTAAAATGGCCCTTGGGCCTCTACATCGTCCCTTGGGATGGCATATCGCTCCTTGGAGCAACGTCATATAGCCTCTGTAGGCGACGACACAACTAGTAACCCTAGGGTGGTCCAGGAAGGCTCTTAGGTTAGGGCAATCCCAACCAATGTGTTATACTGAAGTCTCAATCTAGCCCCTCAAAAGGTGTATCTGGCATTTTGGGCCTAACGCGACTGTTGCTTGCCCCTAGAATAATCTGTATAGCTGCTAGCAGGCACACCCTGTGTACCTATATCTGATCAGAAGATCCTAATAGTGATCATAATCTCTAATGGTCTAGACCGGATAGGGCGAGGTCTGGAGTGACCTAAGAATACTCTGGATGTCCAAGGGGGACGAATGTTTTCTATGAGTTTTCTAACATTTGAGGATGAATGTTTCCAAGGGGGAGATATTGTAATGCCCCGGAAGCTCAAAATCAATATCCGGGACATAAATCAGAAAATCTGGAAAAAACTGCAGAAAAGTTGTAGAACGACCAACCTAACGGGTCGTTAAGGGACCCAACGACTCATCAGGTTAACTGTGTGAAGGATGCCAAGAATATACTCCTAACGAACAACACCACGAGTCATTAGCAGGCCTACGACTCGTTAAGTCGCCCGTTGCCAAGATGAAGTTCAGAAATTTGAGCGATTTATAGTGTACTTGATGGAAGGTCACCACGAGTCGCCATCAACAGTAATGACTCGTCAAGTCCTTCGTTTCCAGTCCTTTATATCTTTCTTACCAGTGTACCTGACGGACGACACGACTAGTCATTTCCAGTCATGACGACTTGTCATGTGCCCGTCAGGAGTCAGTGTATTTCTCCAGTGAACTTGACGAAAGGACCCAACGACTCGTTGGACCTGGTAACGAGTCGTTAGGTCACCCGTTAGAGACACCTGACAGTTTTTCCAAGGGCTATTTAGTAATTTCCTATTCTCTCAAGCATTAAACCACGTCATTTAAGCACTAATTTCAGACGTTTTAGTGGGGGGGGGGGGAAACAGTTCCTCCCCTCATTCTCACGCTAATCCTTAGCAGAACATCGTAGAATTCTCTCAGAGTATTTCAGAGCAAGGGCTAGGGATGAACTTTTCTCTTTGATTTTAAGGCAGATTCTCCAGGTTTCTTCGCCAGGAATGTGGGGTTTTAGCAAGGGGATTGTCCTTCCCTTGCGTCCCCAAAGTTCTCCTCAATTTCTCCTATCAGTTTTAAGTCCTGAGCTTTCGAGTATGAGAAGCATTCATGTTTATTTTGGTTGATTTCACTCGGAACGATGTTTATACTTATTGTTAATATAATCTCCATCAATTCCTCATCAAATTGTCTGTATTATTACAAAAGTGAATTTAAGCCCTACCTTTCCTTTAGTGAACAATGCCTCTTCAACGTGGAAATGGACGAAGAGCTGAAAATGCCAACAGACCCGCTCCACCAGCTCCGGCAGTTCCTCAGGATGACTCTATGTCTACCGCTGAATTTCGGGCGGCCATTCAGTTGCTTGCTCAGACCGTCACCAATCAAGTAAACCAACAGGTGGTTCCAGTAGCCACAAATGGGTCTGCAGCTGCTGCCCGAGTGCGGGATTTCACCCGGATGAACCCTCCTAACTTTCACGAAACAAAGGTGGGAGAACACCCACAAGGCTTTGTAGATCAAATCAGAAAGATCACCGGGATCATGGGTGTTAGATCCTTTGAGAGTGCTAACCTGACTGCATACCAGCTAATAGGGGTAGCCCAGGTTTGGTACGAAATAGTGGAAGGAGGGGTGGTCAGCAGAAGCAGGACCAGTTGAGTTGGAGGAGTTTCATACAGCTTTTTTGGATAGGTTCTTTCCCCGGGAGCTGAGGGAGGCTAAGATGGCAGACTTTATGAACCTACGACAGGGCAACCGGACAATGGAGGACTATGCTCTTGAGGTCACTAGACTATCAAAGGATGCTGCAAATAGGGTGTCCGAGCCAAGAGCTCGCATGCTAAAGTTCGTAAATGAAGTATCTAATCTTGTTCTCAAAGAGTGCAGGACGGCAATGCTAATCAAGGACATGGACCTTTCTAGCTTAATTGTGTTTGCCCAGTAGATTGAGGCAGAGAAGCTGAAAGATATGGAACGTAAGAATAAACGTGAAAGAACTGGTCATACAGATTTTGGCCACCAGAGATCTGGCGGTGGTAGCCGCCCACAGCAGCAGCAGCAGCAGAGGGCCCCAGCACCTAGCTCAGCCAGCGCCCCAACCTTTCGGTCCCACCAGGATCAGAGGGATGGGTCTTCTGGCACTCAGTCTCAGGCCCACAGTATAGGAAACAAGTATCCAGCTTGTCCCAAGTGTGGTAGGAATCACCTAGGAGAATGCCTTCAGGGACGAGAGGGTTGTTTTGGGTGTGGACAACTTGGACATAAGCTAGGGAGTGCCCTTCAACCAGGCGAGGGAGATCACAATCCACTACCTCATCAGCTCCAGCAGGCCGACCAACTCAGCAGGCCAACCCATCAGGTACAAATGGTGGTCAACGCCAGAATTGTTTTTATGCTCTCTCTTCTCATCAGGATCAGGAAAGCTCACCTGACGTAGTTACTGGTATGTTATGTCTCTTTCACCTAGACGTGTATGCCATCCTAGATCCAGGAGCTACTATTTCATTTGTAACTCCATATGTAGCAGTTCAGTTTAGCATCAGTCAAGAGGTCCTATCAGAACCCTTCTCAATTGCCACCCCATTTGGCGAGTCAGTTAGAGCCAGCGGGTGTGTAAAAGCTACCCAGTATCAGTCTTGAATAAAATCATTCCAGCTGATCTTGTAGCTGGGTTTGTAGTATATTGTGACGCCTCCAGAGTTGGACTTAGTTGCGTTCTGATGCAGCGGGGCAAAGTGATAGCCTATGCCTCTAGGCAACTCAAAGTTCATGAGAAGAATTATCTAACTCATGACTTGGAGTTGGCAGCGGTGGTATTCGTATTAAAAATATGGAGACACTACTTATATGGAGCTCACCTAGATGTATTTACGGATCACAAGAGTCTTCAGTACTTGTTCAACCAGAAAGACCTAAACCTGTGCCAGAGACAGTGGTTGGAACTACTAAAGGATTATGACATAAGTGTGTTGTATCACCCGGGCAAGGCCAATGTGGTGGCTGATGCCCTAAGCAGGCGATCTATGGGAAGTGTAACTCACTTTGAGGGAGGCAAAATGGAGTTAACAAGGGATGTTCACATATTAGCCCGGTTAGGGGTGCAGCTGACAGACTCAGCCGAAGGCAAAGTAGTTGTGCAAAATGGGTCAGATTCATCTTTGGTAGTTGAAGTTAAGTCCATACAAGATGAAGATCCAGTTCTACTTAAACTCAAGGAAGCGGTTCTCAGAAAAGAGGTTGAGGCTTTCTCCCAAGGGGGAGATGGAGTGCTCTGTTACCAGGGAAGGTTGTGTGTGCCAGATGTTGGTGAGTTGAGACAGCAGATTTTGGTCGAGGAAACCGCTCAAGGTATTCCATTCACCCTGGTGCTACTAAAATGTACCGTGACTTGAGGGACATTTACTGGTGGAACGACATGAAAAGAGACATTGCTAAATTTGTAGCTAAGTGCCCGAACTGCCAGCAAGTCAAGGTGGAACTTCAAAGGCCAGGGGTTATGGCTCAAGATATCAGTATACCCACTTGGAAGTGGGAAGAGGTAAATATGAACTTTATTACAGGTCTACCGCGGACTCCCGGCAACATGAATCAATTTGGGTGGTTGTAGATTGGATGACCAAGTCAGTCACTTCCTTCCAGTCAAAACCACAGATTTAGCGGAGGACTATGCCAAACTTTATATCCGAGATTTAGTCATACTTCATGGGGTACCCTTGTCCATCATTTCAGACTGGGGAGCCCAGTTCACCTCCCATTCTGGAAGTCTTTTCAGAAGGGACTTGGCACTTAGGTCAAACTCAGTACCACTTTTTATCCGCAGACCGATGGACAAGCTGAGCGGACCATACAATCCTTGGAGGATATGCTAAGAGCGTGCATGATTTATTTTAAGGGTAATTGGGATGAGCATTTTCCTCTTATCGAATTTGCGTACAACAACTACCATTCTAGCATTCAGATGGCCCCGTTTGAGGCATTGTATGGTAGGAGGTGTAGATCTCTTATAGGTTAGTTTGAAGTCGGTGAAGCTACTTTGATAGGACCATACTTGGTTCATGAGGCAATGCAGAAAGTTCAGCTCACCTGAGAGAGATTGAAAATAGCCCAGAGTCGTCAGAAATCCTATGCCGATGTGTGAAGAAGAGAGCTGGAGTTTTCAGTTGATGACTGGGTATACCTGAAAATTTTGCCCATGAAAGGGGTGATGAGGTTTGGAAAGAAGGGGGAAACTCAGTCCTAGGTATGTGGGACCCTATAAAATTTTGCGGCGTATCAGCAAGGTGGCCTATGAGCTAGAGTTGCCTTCAGAACTAGCAGTTGTACATCCAGTTTTCCATGTATCACTTTTGAAAAAGTGTATCAAAAATCCAACCTCTATGGTGCCATTGGATAGTGTGGCAGTCAAGGATAGCCTCACCTATGAGGAGGTACCAGTCCAGATCCTAGACCGTCAAGTTCGTAGATTGAGGAATAAGGAAATAGCTTTAGTCAAAGTTTTATGGAGGAATCAGCAAGTTGAATGAGCTATGTGGGAGGCCGAAGCAGATATGAGGGCCAAATACCCACACTTGTTCTCTACCAACTCTGCTGTAGCTTGATATGTGAATTTTGTTTTAAGACCTGAACTAGTTGTTGAAATCAGTTCATGTAAATAAATTTTCTTTCTGAATTTCGTTGTGTTTATGAAAAGCAAAATTCAGTTCAGTTATATTCTCTGAAATGGAGGTGGTCATTTCGGTCGTTTTGAAGTTGTATAAGTAGTATTTGAATACCTTAATTGTTATTTTTCTGGTTGCTATGAGTTTTATAACATTCGAGGATGAATGTTTCCAAAGGGAGATATTGTAATTCCCTGAAAGCTCAAAATCAATATCCGGGACATAAATTAGAAAATTTGGAAAAAACTGCAGAAAAGTTGCAGAACGACCAACCTGACGGGTCATTAAGGGACCCAACGACTCGTCAGGTCAACCATGTGAAGGATGACAAGAATATACTCTAGTATTCCTAACGGATGACACCACGAGTCGTTAGGAGTCCCTACGACTCATTAAGTCACCCATTGCCAAGCCGGAGTTCAGAAATTTGAGGAATTTACAATGTACTTGACGAAAGGTCACCACGAGTCGCCATCAGCAGTAACGACTCGTCAGTTCCTTCATTTCCAGTCCTTTCTAGCTTTCTTACCAGTGTACCTGATGAACACACGATGAGTCGTTCCCAGTCTTGACGACTTGTCATGTGCCCGTCAGGAGTCAGTGGATTTTTCTAGTGAACTTGACGGAAGGACCCAACGACTCGTTGGACCTGGTAACGAGTCATTAGGTCACCCATTAGAGACACCTGATAGTTTTCCCAGCGAATTTCTAAGGTCTATTTAGTAATTTCCAATTCTCCCAAGCATTAAACCACGTCGTTTAAGCAATAATTTCAGGCGTTTTAGTGGGGAAAAATGGTTCCTCCCCTTATTCTCACGCTAATCCTCAGTAGAACATCGTAGAATTCTCTCTTAGAAGTATTTCAGAGCAGGGCTAGGGGCTGAACTTTTCTCTTTGATTTTCAGGCAGATTCTCCGGGGTTTCTTCATGGTATGTGGGGTTTTAGCAAGGGATTGTCCTTCCCTTGCGTTCCCAAATCCTCCTCAATTTCTTCTATCAGTTTTAAGTCCCGAGCTTTCAGTGAGAAGCATTCATGTTTATTTTCGTTGATTTCACTCAGAACGATGTTTATACTTATTGTTAATATTATCTTCATCAGTTCCTCATCAAATTGTCAGTATTATTACAAAGTGATTTAAGCTATTTTGATAATGAGTTGCCATTAATTTTCTCTAGTAAATGAAGATGCTTTGAGTTCTGATTCCTAGAATTGTATTGCTTTTCATATGTGTTGAGTAAATATCCATGAATCGGAATGAATTTAGTACGTTGAATGAAATTCTCTATTAGTTGTTAGTAATTTTAGTAGTTAGAACCACAAGAAACTCTACCAGTCGTCTAAATTAGAATCATATCAGTCTGGCTTCAGTCTGGATTAACAACATCAGTATTGTCCAGAAAATGTCAGGCGTCGGTTTACTCCGGTTTTTTTTGTAGGTGTTAGTGGTGCCTCCTAGTTTTCAGACTCAAATTCAGATTTCAGTTATTTGGTCCATTAGGCGTTCATGACATTCAGTTATAGCTCTGAACAGACCTAGGACCCCAGTTCAGTTATTAGTTGTTACGTAGGCGGTTACGGCTTCTAGATGGCGCTTTGACGATCTTAGAACCCAGTTTCATAATCTGGTCCGATAAGGCTCTTGGTACATGCAGTTATTCGTCCTGACTAGTCTTGGGTCCAGTTTCGAGCTATCAGCTTAGTAGTTCAGTTTAGGTTTTCCAGTGGGAGTAGAACTTAACACCGAATGGGCCGGGGTTCTAGCGCACCCGGGTTACCCAGAACTACGTGCCAGCGTAGGTTACAGTATTACTTGGCCTGTTTGGCCCCAGATATTTTTGTGATCAGCCGTTCATGCCTTTATACCCTGGCCAAGGTATATTAGGTCCTACCGGTGGGGTTTATACATCAGATCACGTCTAGCTCAACGTGGTTATATGTGGTTATAGACTCTCCACTAGTCAGTCCAGTCCAGTATCAGAATTAGCAGCTCAGTTTGGTACAATATCTCCAGATTCAGTGTTTCAGATTTAGGTCATGTCCTTGACCATCGGACAGGGTCATCTTGACCATTTTAGATTATATTAGTAGTTTTGTTCGGTTTTTTATTGGTCATGAGCGTTTCATTTCGGTTCAGCCTTATATACTTAGTATGTTTCTCCCACTTACTCAGTACATTCAAAGTACTGACGCATGCTTTTCATGCTGTATCGTTTCATGATACAGTTGCAGGTTCTCAGATCCAACACAAATATTTACTTCAGTTTTCAGAGCATTCCATTTAGCAGATCGGAATTGTGAGTCCTCATCATTCGAGGGCTTTGTTTATTTCTTCTGTTGGATGTGGTTTTTCATAGACTTAGAGTTAGCTGGCCTGTCCAAGTAACTTTTCAATCGTTAGCTTTTCAGACCAGACTTGTCTTTCAGAATTGTATTTCAGATGTATTACGTCCAGGGTGTAGGCTCGGGGCGGACGCAGATCTCTGGGCGTGCTTAGTGGTAACACAGGCACCAAACTGGTAGTTATATCGCCTAGCTGCGCCTATGCTGTTCAACTTACTAACTCAGGCCCAATAACTATCCATGATCTTCTAAAGTCTTGGCTGACAATAAAATTCAATTCTACTAACACAATGGGCGGAAGAGCAGGAGGAGTTCATGTGATGCTTCTAGCGTGTGTCACACCTAACATGTTCTTTCCCGACAAGGGATATTGCGACATAATCTTTATACGTTTTCTAGCAGCTAACCACAGCATAGTAACCGTAATCTACTGATAACAGCTAACTACAACATATGGGATCATTATCTAAGTTCAAGACATGGGATTGTATCTTTGTACGTGTAAATAACTTGCCGAAGGAATAAGCCTTAACATACCTCAAATGTGGATTCAACATCTAGCGAGTTCCAACTTGCAATCGGCAGTTCCTTCCAACTGTAACCTTTATGATGAGAAAATAGGACTAATTTCAATACCAAACTTGGCAAATATTGATAACTTTCGATAATAGAATTAACTATAATCCAACTTTGAATAACTCGGCCGGAAATGTAATTTCCCGAGTGTTCAGAAGGAGAAGTTCTTACCTATTGCCTTGGCCATTTAGAATCCAATTTGGACTAATTTAACAACTTTTTATGGCGGAGTTTTGATTTTCGAGTGAGGTACATGAAATAAATCTGTAGTAATGCTTCCTGTAGGCTTAGGACTCGTTACCCGAAGTTATTTACATTTGGACGACATTTGATTTGTAATCGGATGAAAAAACCGACAAAATCGTCGTTCACTCCCCTTATTCAACTGAAGAGAAATATTAGAAATGACCCAATACCGTGAGCCTTATATAGTATTGAGGTAGTGGGTTGGGGGCGTGGTGCGGCGCCCGGTGTGCTGGGCCTCTGGTCCCGACCTCCTACTCAGCGATGCCGTGCTCGTGTACTTGTTCCCCCGGGCTGTAATACCTTGAAAATGCCTAAGATAAAACCCGGGATCAAAATTTGAAGTTTGCTGAAAAATTGGAAAAATATCATAGGGCGGGTGGCGTAACGACTCGTGGTATCCAAACCGCAGGTCGTTATTACGGTTGTGGTGAGGAGGTCTAGTGGCAGTGGAACGAAAAACGGACAATGTAACGACTCATTGCTTGGAACAACGAGTCGTTGTGCTTAATGTCGTAGGAAAGGTGGACCTTGGAAGTTGGGGAAAAATAGCTTGGGTCATCCAACAACCCATCATGAGTAGCGATGGTCACCAGTCGTTATCTAGGTGATCAGATTTCAGTACATGTAGTGGATCAGACCACGACTCATTGGAAGCAACCATGAGTCATGGTAAGACTCGTGAGTTCAGGTTTGTTAAGGGGGCTGGCGATCGACCTAACGACCCATTGTTTGGATCGAACCATCCTGTCAGTCGTGGGGAGAATCGGAAAGTGTAAGAGAACCAGTGGATCCAACGACTGGATACCACGAGTTGTGGTTTCATGCAGCGACTGTGGGATCGATCAAATAGTTACCAGTCCATATTTCAGGAATATATTTATTAGGGATCTTTCAACCTTTCTATACCAGGCCCTAAGCTAGTCATTTTATGTATTTTTCGGACTATGTTAAGATAGGCTAAGTCTCTGACCAATTCAGAATTTCTCATGCATGCAGAATTAGAATCTAGAGAGATCAAGCATAGATTCAAGCTTTTCCCTATCAGTTCATCCTTGGGTATTCAAGAACTCTAGAATCGATCTTACTCGGATATGTAGGGTTACGAATGGGTGTTTCATTCCAGCTACCCATGCCCATCCTCTATTAATTTATGAAATCTATCGAAAATCTCTTTGGGTTTTGAACTCAATTTTTTGAAAATCTAATGTTTGCTAATGGGCTCTTATGAATGCGTGATTTACATCATATTCCATGGGTTTTGATCAGATTTTTAATATTTTTAATTTTTCAATTATAAATTTATTAATTTTGGAGTTCTACTCAATTAAGATGATGTAAGTGATCTCACTTAATTGAATCGATTTGTGATCTACACTTTGTTGTTATTTACAAATCAGCATGATCAGGTGGAAATATGGTTATTCAAAAACTAATATGATTTGATGATTTACAAGTTATAAGCATAATCTTCAAGTATGCAAGGGCCTTATGGTTTATGAACTGTGTTGATGAAAAATATATTTTCAAATTACCCCATGTTACATAAACATGTTTTTGAGTGAATTGAAACATATTAGCGTAGTAGTATTGGGCAATGTCATATGATGAATGATTTACGATTTGTAAAGTAGATCGGTTTATCGATTTATGATGTTGGCCCGACTGAGACCTTTGATTCTTGACTAATCATATTTTAATGGGGATCAATGAGTAATGTTTATTTTAGCCACAAATCTAAAGAATGATGTTATTGATTTATGTATGATCTATTATGCATGTTTTGGGAGATGTATCCAGCATCCAGGCAGCCCGATTCAAGGACACACGCCGGTGTCTCTTAACCGTGCCACCGTGGTTTATAATGATACATTGCAATTATAATGATACCCTCCTTTGTGATATCACAATACACGTCCCTCGCCTAGCAAGTCGAGGGGCAATCTGCCCAATTGAGTGAGATAGTTGGGGTATCATAAAACGCTCTACCATGATGGTGTCGGTATGATGGTCTCCATTTATATTACGCATGTTTTATGCATTGATATGTTCATAATATTGTCTCAAAGTGATGATTTGATAAAGTTTCTCTTATGATTATGAAAATGAATGGTTTACGAATGATTGAAAACCTTGAGCCTTATGATATGTCACGATATTTATGATATAGGCATGATGTCCTACTCTCATGATTTTTATGAGTTTCATGTATTTTAAATGTCCGTTTTACTTACCCTTCTCCTTGGGTACATTCTAAGTACTGACTGCATACTTTCTATGTTGTATCAGTTTCATGATACAGGACTTGGCTCTCATAGGCTCATCCTCATCCTTAGATCATCTCGGATTATTATTATGTTTGTTGGTGAGTCCTCATGTTCGGGCCGTTTGACTAGGCGTTTATGTTGTTCTATGTTAAGTATTTGGTAGTTAGTTAGGGGTGTTGACCCATCAACCCATCTTATACAGTAGAGGCTTTCAAATAGTATGTATACTCAGCTTATGTCTATGTCCAGTGTTTTCGAACTTTATGACATGTTATGTTATGTTTACGTTTCCACTATGCCTTATGTTCGAGTCTTCGCTTAATATGAATGGAGTTAGATGTATGCATGCCATGGGTTGACCTCTCGGGTTCCTTGTGTCATTACAATCCAAGGTCTATATTCTGGTCGTGACACGAGCCTTTTCCACATGCATCATACTCCAAACTCTCAACATACGTAAACACACATCGTTTAAACATTAGGAATTTACGGGATGTAACATCCTCCCCCCCTTAGGAACATTCGTCCTCAAATGTCATCTTCAAGCAACGGGTTAACTTTTTCCAACCCACACTTATAAAAATTTCGGCGGTGTCACTCATAGTATGAAACCATCCGACCTGAAATGCGAGAAAAGCCCAATATAGGCGCCTCACGGGAGGCTATAAACAGCTATTCATCACGAGGTAGCCGGCTAAACAGTACTGATAACGCAAATGATGAAATAACAAGTGAATAACAACATCACCTTAACTGCATAATCCTGGAAGTCAATCCTGGAACAAGTGAGGGTATCTAGACCTGTATCATCCTCAGCTTCAGGAGCCACATTTCTTCTTTATTCTGTTCCTCTCTGGTGCTTTGCGAGGCTTACATCTACCCAGTCTCCTTATTACCCATATTCTGCCGATCTATTATAGCAACTGGAACCTTTGTAGGCTAACTCCTCAATGTACAATGAACGTCCTCAAATGAACAACTCAGTTATGATCCTCTCTTTTGTAACATGGATACATGAAAGACTTGATGGATAGATCCCCGACTCTGGAAGCAATTCTAATTCATCTGCCCTCTTTGCCTGTCCTCCGGAGGATAGATACAGGCTAATAAATCTAGGGCTAAGCTTGCCCTTTTGCAAATCTCATAACGCCCTTCTTTGGCAAAGTTTCTAAATACCCAACTCTTTTCAATCCTCAACTTCACCAGTACATTGGTGGGACAGCGACCCTGGGCTGTGGAATTTTCTATTTTCTTGTAAGTTTAACTTTCTTCGTTCCTTGATATAGTATGCCTTTGTTCAACTACCACACAATTTACCTGCTTTAGGTCATCATATAGAGGACTATATATATATATCTCCGAGCACCTAAATCGGGTGCGCTGCTTGGCTCTGCCTGGGGTGGGAAGTCGCCACTCCAAATTCGCTTTGTGTCCTGGTACTCTGACACCTCTCCAGAGCCTAGCTGTGCGTTGTACCTCCTCTATCAAATTATTTATTGTTCTCAGGCTCCAAGTAGCAAACTACTTCTCCCCCAAACATCTAATTCAGCCTGCTTTAGCTGAAATATAATTCCTTTTAGTAAGACATGAGTTGATCTCATTAACCTTTCTACACTGGCTCAAATGAGGTCGAATTTACACCTGGTGTGAGGTGTTATATTCTGTTTCATCTTTGATTGCTCACCTCCTTGCAGGCACGGCCCATCTTCTGAATTGGCCTGCTCGATTCCTGCTGTTCAGCCTCCCTAGCTGGTCATTTGAGCTCTATGCTATGAGCTCAGCAATATCTTCCCTCTTCCCTTGCCATCAGTAGGTCTCTCTTTCCGACCTGATGTGTCTTCATTAGACTCTGGGTAGAGGGAGGTAACGGGTTTATAGTGCACCTCGCCCATATTCTACTAACAAAGTTCTGCCATCTTTGGAACACCAGAGTCGACTATTGGGTCTGACTCGCCCCTTATTATCTCAAAGGCCGATTGCCTTTCCAATGAGCCTTGTCTCTGGAGCTTTGCACTAGGTTAGAACCTGCGGCATTTGCCACTCCCTTTAGCTTCACACGGCAGGTGGTGATAATGCAGCATTTTTGGTTACACCCTCACTATCTCTTAACTGTCAGTCCGATGCTTATTTCTTGACATTCAACGGTGGTCCCATGCTCTGTCAATTTACTTTTAGCCTAGAGGTGATTCTGTCTCCCTCCAGAGTTTAATACTCGTGCCTCCTTGCTCCCTTGAGCTGAGTTAAGGGTTCGTGCCTTCTGGCTCATACTGCCAAAGATTTTACTGACCAGAATCTACCGACCTGTATCCTTCTGACCCGAACTCCGGGCCTATTTTTCATATGATCTCTCTGTTCTTCAACATAACAAACTAGGGCCATAGCCATTACCTTGTGCTCTGCGGTCATTAACATCTTTGCTTGTGAAATCAACCTTTTTCTTACCCGAGCTTTACTTATTACTGAGTTTGTCGCTTATGGACTCTCTCACATTCACTTAAGTGCTGACAAACCTTATTCGCCCTCTTGATTTACTACTGTAAGGAGTCTGAATAATTTTGTAAACTCTAAAGGGTCTCAACCGTTCTCCTACAATCCCCTTCTCGGAGGCAACAATTCTAGCCCTCCTTTACTATTTATTCCCGAGCAACATGACATTAGTACTTAAGCACCATCTTTGTCTTGCGGAAGAACAAATTTGCCGGGGAGAGGGTGGAAATTGATCATATCTTACTACAATAGGACTGAGGTGTGAAACCTTGCAACATCCGAAGTGTTGGGGGTAGGAATCCTACAATTTCCTCCTTCTTTCACACCCCTTTCGGGTAATTCAACATATCTGGCCAAAAGCACATCTAATTACAAAATATCGTAGGTAAACCAACTGCTGTGTACATATGCTATACTCCTGACCTCCTATTCTGAGGCTGTAGGGAGGATTGGGAACAATGCTGGCATATCTATTACTTTATAAAGTTCCTGGTGTCCTGGGAGGGTGATGGGCGGGGGGATTAAAAGACATTTGCCTCCGCCTTTACGCTGAATTATTCCCTAACTGTGGCACTTCACTGGTACCCTCTCCTGCTGTTGTAGCTCACTTGCGGCTAACTGAAGTTTGTCCTATATCAAACATTACTCTAGACAGACATTACAGTAAAGCTTTGAGGACTCATCCCTAGTTATTCCCTAACTGTGGCACTTCACTGGTACCCTCTCCTGCTGTTGTAGCTCACTTGCGGCTAACTGAAGTTTGTCCTATATCAAACATTACTCTAGACAGACATTACAGTAAAACTTTAGGGACTCATCCCTATACAACTCTGCTCTATAGCACGATTTGAGAAGAAGAAAGGGTAACCACACTATCATGCCTCGTAGCCTCCTGCTTATAGAATATAGTGCACAACACATTTATAAGCAAGAATCTACTAAACACAGTTTGCAGACTCCCTAGGATACGACTTGCTCTAATACCAAGTTTGTCACGCCTCATATTGGGAGACACGATTGGCACATAATGCCATACTGGAATTTGATGTCACACCCTCACCTTGGGAGGCACGACTGACACCTAATGCCATACTGGAATCTAGGCTGACCTGGCTGGGCGCAGGCACCTCTGGTGCCTATTAATGACTCAAATTCAGGGAAACAAACTGCTATATCTTGACTGTAAACACAGCTTCGGGCCAACAAGGCCACGTAACACCTGTAAAAGAAAACAACTATCCCAGCCAACATACATCAATAGGGATCCTATGCGGGCCAACAAGACCACCATGCTGTCTAGTTATAGTAGAAAGAAAAATAAGCAGCTATACTAGGCCCCATACGGCTGACACCTAAATAAGACATACATGGGCCCCACACAACCAACAACAACTAACTAACTGGATGATGTATTATGCAAGCCTCTAAAAAATAATGGTTTGTACAGGGCCCCAGCCTACCCAAATACTATACAAATAAAAGATGGTAACCTTTACGACTTGGCAACTCCGATTGAAAGGAGCTGGCCAAACTACTGACTCTGAACAGCTGCTACTGACGATCTCGAACTCTGTATATCTAAACCCGCAGACAAATAACGTAGTGACATATAGTTGGGCATCAGTACAATATGTATTGAATATGTAAGGTAGTCATAAAAGCTAAATAGAAACTGTTAAAAACTGAAAGTAAGTAGGAGGGGGAAGAAGTTAACTTGGAAGTTTGCTTATTCATAACCTACATCTAGTAACACACCACACGTATGTGAGCTAAGACTGTACAATCATATATTCATAAGCTGTAGCTAGCAGACAAGAACACAAACAAGAACCTAACCTGGCCCCCATAAGCTTGAAAGGTACAAATAACACAAAAATAACCTACTGGAGCCCCTATAAGTCCTGGCAAGTACACTTCAATCTATATACCTCTATCCAGGCTCCTATGACTCTACTGGTGCTATAGCCAACCTACCTGTCCCCCGGGTCTGCAACTGAACCCGCTTGGCTCCTGATCTATAGCCGTGTCTGAGTCTGGTGGACTCATGTTAGCTACATCTTGGGCACCAAGCTCGACGAGGGTCAGTGATGCCGATACGATATAAAAATAATAGTCCAGCCGTGGAATGGATTGTAATATGACCCTTGGGCCTCTGCATCGTCCTTGGGATGGCATATCGCTCCTTGGGGCAACGTCATATAACCTCTATAGGTGACGACACAGCTAGTAACCCCGGGGTGGTCACGGAAGGCTCTTAGGTTAGGGCAATCCCAACCAACGTGCTATACTGAAGTCTCAATCTAGCCACTGAAAAGGCGTATCTGGCCTTCTGGGCCTAACGCGATTGTTGCTCACCCCTAAAATAATCTGTATAGCTGCTAGCAGGCACACCCCGTGTACATGTATCTGATTAGAGGATATTGATAGTGATCATAATCTCTAATAGTCTAGACCGGATAGGGTGAGGTCTGGAGTGGTCTAACAATACTCTGGATGTCCTGCTCAGACAGCTATAACTCATAAGCAACTGTAGGGTCGCAGACAACTAGTTACTTAGTTCCTTTACTTAGAACGACTGTAGGGCTGCTACTGACCGAACATGCTTTTGAGCAGTCGACCCCTAATCCTCCACAGGTATCCTAGTGAAATTCTTAGCCTGAGGGTAGTGCTGTGCTATCATGGTTTTAGTCATTTAAACCTTAACTTGGTCAGTTTAAATCTTATATGACTCTTATGGACGATTCCTAACCTTGTAGGTAAGTTTACATGGACTTAGCCACTCACGGCAACCTGTACCTGAACATCTTATAGGAGCAGGCTGGGGCGTTGGTCTTGCCTCTAACTACTAATAAGGTCCTCTTCCTTAGGGTACCCACGGGTCTATTTGACCTAAACGACTGGGATGGCTCCCTGAGCGACCTGTATGATTAATACTCAATCAACTGGAACTGACAATCACTGTAGTAGCTAATTGGATGGCAGACTGTCACTCAGTTCACTAGAAAACCCTAGTGCTGCAGACTCTAATGTATGGCCATCCTATCTAAATTTACAGCCCTGGGGCGTGAGGGTACGCTAATGGCCTCTGGGCGTGCTTCACTTACAATACAGGCGCCAAACTGGTAGTTATTTTGCCTAGCTGCGCCTATGCTTCTCAACTTACTAACTCAGGCCCAATAACTATCTACGAGCTTCTAAGGTCTAGGCTTGACAATAAACATTCAATTCTACTAACACAATAAACTAAAGAATAGAGGAGTTCCTGCGATGTTTCTAGCGTGTGTCACACCTAATATGTTCTTTCCCGACAAGGGATACTGTGACATAATATTTATATGTTTTCTAGTAGCTAATCACAACACATGTAATCGTAATCCACTGATAGCAGCTAACTACAACATATAGGATCATTATCTATGTTCAAGACATAGGTCGTATCACTGTACGATGAAAATAACCTTCCAAAGGAATAATCCTTAACATACCTCGAATGTCGATTCCCATTTATCTGGCGAGTTCCAACTTGCAATCTGTAGTTCCTTGCAACTGTAACCTTTATGCTGAGAGAATAGGACTAATTGCAATACCAAACTCGGCATATATCGATAACTTTTTATAATAGAACTATAATCCAACTTCGAATAACTCGGCCGGAAATCTATAATTTCCCGAGTGTTCAGAAGGGAGAAGTGCTTACCTAATGCCTGTGGCCATTTAGAATCCAATTTGGAGTAATTCTGACAACTTTTACAAGGCAGAGTTTCAATTTGCTGAGCGAATTTTTGAGAAATAACTCTGTAGTAATGCTTCCCGTAGGTTTAGGACTCGTTACCTGAAGTTAATTTGAGTTTGGATAGTGTTTGATAGTGTAATCGGATGAAAAACGAACGAAATCGTCATTCACTCCCTTATTCCAGCCGAAGAGAAATATTAGAAATGACCCAACTTAAATGTGAAGGAGCCTTATATAGTATTGAGCTAGTGGGCTAGGGGGAGCGGCAACCTGCCGGTAGCGCAGGCCTGGAGGCGCGATGCGCCGGCCGTAGCGCCAGGTGCGCTGGGCCTCCGGTCCCCGCCTCCTGCTCCCCCAGGCCTTTTTACGCATGCATCATACTCCAAAACTCTCAACATACACATGCACTGCCGTTTAAACACTAGGAACGTACGGGACGTAACAATAGTATAAAGAAAATGCTTGGAGCCCAAGAATACGGTATTGCTAATGTATTTTCTTGAAAGAAAACCGAGTCGGAATCCATTTATAAGTGAGGAGGGTCGACTATTTATAGTCTACAAGTTTAACGCCTTAGTTAATAAGGAAACATCACTAGAGCCCTAAAGTACTAAACCCTATGTTCTTGCGCCACATATCTAGTTTGTTGGAAGGCGCCAACTAATATCCCTGCCTGACTTAGATCTATTCGAGCTCATCAGGCAACTAAGCAGCTTGACACTCTTGACTTCTATTTATCTTTTATGCCACATCATTGAGGATGATTTGATTTCCTAATTTTCATCCTGTACAAGACAACATCTCCACCATCGTTTTCTCATAGAGAGCCTCTAGATATCCTTTGCTCTCATTGTCTCAGAACACTGCTCTAGACTTATCGATGATGCAACGTGTCTCTAATCCAATTTCACCCTGTACAGATAGTCCCTTTGTATTTTGGATGCGGCACTAGCCGCTCCCATAAGACGAAAAGAAAATGAAAATTATCACTGGCCCACCTTGCTTCTGTTTTTGTCCAAAGAAAAATAAACCGTCTCTTTTACGTGAAGTCCTAATTTGACACGTTTTTGGATCAACTACGACCATTTGCCCAAGGTGACATGCGAAGGCACCCCTCAAATATATAAATTCTTGAGCTTCACTACTCTCTTCCTGATTTCAGATATCTCCCAGCGTTACCTACCTATTTACTTTGAGGATTCTCTTCGTTCTAGCCTCTTCTTGTGGACCTTTATCTTAATCTAGTATGTTTAGTTCTTCTTTGAACTCCGATTACTGATAGGGCCGTGAAGAAAAGAAAAGAGAAAATCTCATCCTAATCTATCCGTCGATGAAGTTATTCCCGGTATGTACTTCCTTTATGATGGCTTTTAGATCCTGGCATTTGGCGGTACTAGAACGAAGAGCAAATCTATGATTGAGTTGTCTCTTTTACGAAGGAAAACATTTACTTATGGTTTGAGCAAACTGTGGATGGTTCCCCTGATAGATATCAAGTAGAAACTCCCGATACTTCTGAGAATATTACTTCATCGAGACTTGGCTATACCTTTGTCTACACTTATTCGTTTAGAAATGGCCTTGACAGTCATATTTGATCAACTTATTCTGTGATACCTTTAGATTGTGCTTAGACCAATTTAGTTTAGGAGTATGGAGAGTTGTCGCCTGCCTTCATGTGTTTGCCGTGGATATTGGAGAAGAGTTTACTTTGATGAACTTGCTACTATTGTACTCCCATTGCTTTTTTTGAGAAGGCATAGGACAGCTAGTCCATCATGGAAGGAGGCCATTACTAGGTAACTTAGATTCTATCAACGACCAAGGATGGACTGGTCATTTCGTTGCTGTAGCCTCCGAGGATCCCTCTAAGAATCTTTTCCTCAGGCACTAGAACACACAACGTGAGCACTTGAGACTCACTCCCTTTTTCCTTTTTGCATTTCTCATCATTCTATTTTCTATCGATGCCTTATCTTTTTGAGCGCATTGTGTAGCTCCTCGATGGCGTCCACCTACAAACGTTCCCTTTCTTCACTAAGTGAGGGAACTTCATTCATAGGTTATGAAAATCCTAAATTCTTCCACTGTGGCTAGTCTATCCTGGATGCACCTTTTCAACTAGTTTGGATGGAAAGCAAAAAATCATGGTATGTTATCGCTTTCATAGGTTGTCATTCATTTTTTGTATCTTTCCTTAAGACTCTTCTCATTCAAGCTTGACATATGGTCTAGTGTTGCTTTTGCTTTCAGTTGTTTCTACCAGCCTCATTGGCCGAGACCCCTATAACCAACTCCATGCTCTTGTCGATGTGGTGATAGACCTTGTCTCTGAGATGGAGTCCCAACCTCTCGGAGAAGGAGAGAGAGAAAGAAAAAGAACAAGACTAGTCATGGAAGGGGTGAGAAAATTTGCCCCTAAAATTATCGCCTTTGATGAAAGCCCTAAAAAGTCCGGGGCCGAATTGCTAGCCCAGAGGATGCTAATCCCTAACACGATCTATCCTAAGGTTGCAGGGTTATTTTACCAAATGAAGAACATAGAATACTCATTCTTGGGATCCTAGATTCAATGATCTCTGTTAGGCCTAGTTCGCGTACCGCTGTCAGAATGAGGTAGGCCACGCTTTCCAATTTTCCCGAGGAGTCCCGGTTAAGTGTTGAGGCTCGAGGGTCCCTCTACCTACTATTCATGAGGCCTCAGGATCTGATAGCTTGCTACCTCCTAGGCCTCGATCTCCTGCAAGGTCTGCAGGCCCTTATGCCATAACTAGTGCCTTTCCTTCCCTAGTTCAGGACCTGGCACGATATTAGATGGTGATTTTAAAGACACTCGATGAGGTCAGTTTCACATCGAGGCCAGCGAGGGTAGTCAACTATCTTAATTTTGGGATTTCACTGAAAGATCAGTGTAGGATGGACAGGGTTACCACTGAACGCCTTATGAATGATTGTGCCATATAGCCGCTAAGATTATTAATTCTCTCGTCTTGCATTCCTACCTCCCAAGGATGTTTCTACATCTTATTTGACTTACTCTTCTTTGTTACAGGCTAATGTGTTGGCTGTAGAGAGCCTCCAATGGCTACTAAAGGAGAGAGAGACTTCTACTAAAGTGCAATAAGCTTGAGGATGCTTCAGTTATTATCCGAGACCAATCCGCTTCAGTTGAGATCTTAGCATGTCGAGTCTCCAAAATTAGGTATTGAAATCTGAGCGGGATGTGGTATCAAATGAGAGAGAGGGATACCGAGGTGATGCCCATCATTGGTTCAAATATGCAAAAGTTTTGTGGTGAGAGAATGCTTCACAAGTCAGCCTTATTAAGAACCTTATAAGGAAATAAACTGAGCTAAAAGAGAGCATCCGCCTAGAGAGTACGGGACCGCATTATCATGTTGAGTCTTCTTCCTCCCTGCTCATTCCAGAATCTCCTCCGGAAGAGGAATGTCGCCTAAAGAAGAAAATTAACACTCTGTCAGAGAGAGCCAGGATCAGAAAGAAACATCGCGACTTGGAGAATGCTCGCGATGCCATATCACGCGAATCTAGATTTTGAAGGAGTCTAGTGCAAGCTGCCTTAATTTTGAAAAGGAGATCGCTATGTCATAGGCCTTGGTTAATCTCGCTGGTCGGTCAAATTTTGACGATGAGGGGATCGCCAATTACTGAAATGTCCGATGGTAGTTTCGATAATGACTCTGATAATTGAGACCTAACCTCTCGATGACCAAGGTTGTTACCTTATGTAATTTTTTTATAGGTTTTTCTTGTCCTCATATTCTTGAGATCCCATCTTCGGGACCCTGAGTATGGCCCTTTATACCTTGACTAGAACTTTGGAGATAAATTGTTAGAGATTTTTTTTCTTTCTCTCTCTCCTTAATTTTTTTTCTTTCTTTTTGGTTGGAGAGAAAATGAAAGGTTTTCCGTCGTTAACTGAACCATCATCTTTGCAAAATAGCGGGCCGCCCTGGGTGCCTTATTTCCTAAAAAACATTCACTCCATTCCCTAGTGGCATTAATTACACTATCCACATGGCGGGCATCTGCAGTCTTTCTTTTTCTATGCATATGGGGTTTGGCCTATAAAAATCAGCCTTCTTTATCAAAATTCCTCACTCCCCACAGACCCTCTTGTTTTCTTCTTTGCATTGCTTAATATAAAAAGACGGAACCTCTTTATGAGGCACTCCTGCCCTCATCCTCTTAAGTCATTCGACTTTGTGCTTTACTTATTACACAATTTTTTTATCCTTATCTTTGATCCTGGTACCATATCTGGCGTTTGGCTGTTAAGGTTTCCAATGAGGGTATGGTAAAAACTATAGGTGAGTCCAAGGGCAAGAGTGGCGAGTGACATTTCACCTAACTGCTCTCTTTCTTAGCAGTCTTGGGATCTGGGTTCAACCTTGCTGGCACCATGCACTCCATCATCATCCTTGGTGACCGAGCTAAAGGTCTGTACCTGGGGTTATGCTTAGTCAACTCATCAAATATTTTTTAGAGGGTTGCTATTTGCATCCAAGCTTCTTGGGATGCTTTCGAGGAAACCCGTCAACCATGGTAGTCTGATTGAGCTGAATCAGATTACTTGAGCTACGAAAACCCCATATCTTAACGTGACCTCCGGGAGTCCTTTAGGAAATGGCTAGGTATGGAAAGGGCCTTTTATAGCCTTTTGGCTAATATGAGATATTTTCTCTTAGGGGGTTCCCAAAGTTCTCCCATCCTTTTTCTCAAGCCTTCCATATGCATGGGCTGCCCTACTTTGGAGCATTGGAAAAGTAAAATGATGGCTCCAACTTGCTGTGATTCTTCGGGATCGTGGTCAGTAGTTTATTTTTGGATATTCTATGACCCGATCTAGGCTTGTAATTTGTAGCCCTTGTTAGGCTTGTAATTTTTAATCTGTTTTAGGCTTATAATTCATAACACATATTTGTCATGAAGGACACTTATTTATTCTTTTATGGTTCTTCAGTATTACGTTGCCTTTTTGTGTTTTCTTTTTAGCAAATGGTTTGCCATTTCCTTTTTCAGACCTTTAGTCTCTAAAGTTTAGCTCGATATTCCTTTTATACTGAAGTCCCATACTCATTAACCTTGCAGCTTCATTGGTGCCTATTTTCGAGAGATGGGAGTCGTTTACCTTCGAGGAATTCCTTTATGGTGTCACGCTCTTTGCGTTTTGATCTTTCAAAATTATATTGATGACCCTAGTCGGGCTAGTGAGCATTGAGTTATTTTATTCGACGATCAAAGATAGCCACCAACTAATTTTTTATTTCGACGTTTCTTACATAATCATCCCGTAGGGTTGGTGCCTTCGTGGCTTTTTGTTCCACCTAGAATTTTTCGAGTCATTCATTATTACACCTTTGGAATGAGGAGAGATCCCTTTAATTTTTAATTTTTTGGCTTCTAAATTCAGATGTCTCCGAGGAACTTTCGAGTGGGTTTCAGATAATTCTCTCTATTTAGTCAATATTTGACTCTGGACCTCTCGATAGGGAACTTAGGTTTCACAACATCTCGAGAATGCCTCCTGATTGGGCCTTACACCGAGTGCACGATGTTGTTGTTTTGGTTTTTCACTGTCAGATGATCAGTCCTTGCATTTTACATGAATTTATTCTTCTAGTGAAGTTCTGGCTCCAACGTTTCATCTGGAAGAGGAGTTCTGAGTCTATTAATTAAAAAGTCATTCTTGACTTCGCTGTCAGTCCCTGGTGCCTGACCATTGGAGAAGGGACCTCGATATTCAGGCTTATCCCTTGTTTCAGGGATTGGGGGTTGCTGGCTCGCGACTCAGGGTTCCTAAGACAGGCTCTTGTCCCCTTTTTTCATTCAAGGTAACCTGTTTCTTGAAACCTTGGAATTTTAATCTCTAAGTGCTCACGACATGTTGTGTTTAGACTGAGGTGTTTGTCTCTAAAATCAAAACTTTGGGGAGTTCTGTATTTGCAAAAGAAAGTGTGTCATGCTTTCAAAAATATTCTCTCTTATTCATATCAACACTTTTCCGAGACCATTCGACCTTTACATGATATGAGAAAATAAAAATCCTAATTTATTCTAGAAGTCCCTATTGCTACCTCACTAAAACCTTGCCAGAAAAACCCTTTGGAGGACAAAAACTAGGCAAAGGAAAAAAGAGTATATGTCACGACCCAAACATAGGCTCGGATCGAGACACGGGACAAAGAACCCCGAGAGGCTCCAAGTCGACACATGACATGAACATAACAACTAAAGCTCAACATAATAAATGTGAAAATATGAAATTTGTAATAACGAAAGTCTGAAAATCTAATAACATCTAAACAACAAAAAACATAATATATATCCGAAGCTGAATACATGCTATTAGGGGTGTTCATGGTTCGATTTGGTTCGGTTTTTGATTAAAACCAAAACCAAACCAAGTTAGTTGGTTTTTAAATTTCTAAAACCAAACCAAACCAAACCAAATAAAATAAATAACCATCGGTTTGGTTCTTGTCAGTTTGGTTCGGTTTTTCGATTTATAACTAGCTAATGATAAATTAATAATAGTAAAATAACAGAGACATGAAATAATTATTTCAAGTGAATATTAGAAATCAACAAATTTCTCTCTACTATCAAGAGATGAATATATTTTAATCTTCTTTTATTTTTCAACATTATTCTAAAGTTTTAGTATGTTGAAGTTGCATAACTGTAGAGATTCTTCCACTTTACATGTCTAATATCCACACAGAAATAATATACAACTTTAAATAAAGTAGTCAACCCTTCAATAATCAAAGAAGCAAATGATTGAAGATTAGATGGATGTCTTAGCAAAGAAAATTAAAAAAAATTGGCAATATGTCACACCACATATAAACAATTAGACTTAGAGTATTGGGTTTGGACATATTTTTTAAGTAATAGAATTTTAATGTGTTGTAGTGCACGTGAAATAAAATATACTAAAATCAAATTAATGATTAAAAGGTATACAATATTTATAATTATTT